>JACWBX010000259.1:0-15638 GCA_014622435.1 Polypedilum pembai
TTCGAGTTGATAATTTCAATTGAACTTAATTTATTTTAATACACAGAACTAAACACACTCACGATTAAAATTTCTTTTTTATGACTTTTTTGTGGGCTGTATCTGTTTTAATTGTGGAGTCTTTGAAATTATGAGTCTTGTTAGTCTTTTCTCTTTTGAAAATTAAACGATGACTTCCTGTATGAATGAATATCAGCTTAATAACTACTTTTATGTTCTTCTTTAACTCTGAAGTTTATTTTGTGTGTCTTAATTGCGATGATATTGAAATAATTGTTACACTACTGCTTACTTTTATCTGAAAAGAAGGAAAAACAAAAGTCAGTTAAAAATTTAAATAAATTCTTTTAAAATACGAAAATTTTTAAATCTAAAATTTATTTATGTTTAAATTTTTCTTCGTAATCAGCAGAGTCGGAAATTGTTTTCAGACTAGCTAAAATTTTACTAGATTTTAGTCATTTAAAAGTATAAACCAATCAACTTACTATTTAGTTAATTTTTAGTCGATGATTTTATCCAACTGAAATTCAGTTGAAATTCCAATCGTTAATTTGACTAAAAATCAACAATAATTTAGTTAGTTAAAGCATCACCTAAAAACCAACTAAAATTTAATCAGTTAATGTTTTATTTTCAATCTTTCAAAATATAATGAGTCGCAACTAAATTGAAAATGGTTTAGGACTCTGGTAGACAGTAGAAAAATATTTTTCTTCATATTGTTGAAATAAACTAACTTTATCGATTTCTTTTGATAAATTATTCATTTTCATATTACAAATTTAAAGCATTTTACAGAATCAAATTAACCCTTTTGTTTAGGGTTTGCTTCAAAGCCAGTTTATTATAAAATAATACAAAAAATCAATTTTGAAAAAGTTTTGCCTTCTTAAAAAAGTTATGGAAATGTAGTCGCCATGTTTGACAGTTTTTCTTTAAGTTTCGAAAACTCAAACTAATACTAAACAATTTTTCAAAAAAAATTTATAAATTTTAAGACTTTTCATACTTTTTTCATGAGTTTTATTAAATTTTCACTCTTTAACACTATTTTGTTTCTAAAAATTATCTCAATTTATCATTCATATCAAATTTCACTTTAATTTTCCCCTCTCTAGTTTTCTATATCTCTTTCTCCATGCTATTTAGCTCTCAATTACTCAGAACATTCACAGATAGAGAGAAAAAAAAAACTTTAATTCCCTCACATCATTTAATTCAATTTAATTCTCTTCTAATTCACAAAAACAGCAACAACAATAAAAAGAGTATTCAGTTGAAGTACTCGAAATATTTATCTAATGCAAGTGAGAATGAAAAAGAGAGAAAATTAAAGCTGATTTAATCCAATTCATCCGCAATGACACTATTTTTGTGTCTCACTCCCTTTACTTTTACTCCAGCTCACACTCACACTTTTGTCGCTTTTTACGTTCAACTAACACATTAAGAATAGCGAGAAAGAAGAAAAATTTTATCAACCGGGACGGCACTTAATTAATTTTTATTTTTATTATATTCATCTAGCATTCTTGTGCCTCTTTCGGTTGTGTGCGTTTATTATACAGCTATTCTTCACGCTACTATTCTCAATGTCCATAAACGTCGAATTTCTTTCTGTCATTCTCTGTTTTGTCTTTCGTCTGATTATAAACGACACGTTAGACTTTCGGACTATCATTCTAGCGGTCTTCATTGCTTAATTAGTAGGAAAAGAATTTTTTTTCTTCTTTTTTAAGTGTGAATTAAAAAATTTGTTATGCTTTGTGAATGTTTTTCTTCCTTTTTTATATTAGTACAATAAAGAAAAAAAAGTTGTTTATTTATTTGAATGTTTTATAGAAAGGAAGAAAAAATTTAAATTATGTTTTTATTCAAAAGTGTTGAAATTCACACATTTTTCATAAAAAAATTAAGCTTTGAATCAAGTAGAAAAATTTTTGTTATCATTTTTAATTCCTAAAATTCCTTTTATCCAACCAGTCAATAATTACCTTATCCTTTCACTAAAATAACCCAAAACAACAACAAAAATTTTTTCTCACTCTATTTCATGCCCATCCTCAAAAATTGTTATTATCTCACATTATTACTCTGTTTATCGAAAGTTGTCACCAACAAAATTAAAATTTCAAAAATGAGCCTTTTTCCTTCTCTCTCTCTCTAGTTTTAATTATACTAAAGCGATGAAAAGAGTGAACAAAAATTGCCCCGCATGAAGAAAAAGAGAAAAAAGGGACAAACAAACACAAAAATTGACTCCCTTTTAGCAAAAAAGTGATATTATCATAATCATCTTTGTTTATTTTACTTCTTTGCTGTTTGTTTGTTTGCATTGCTTAGTAATGGTAAAAAGCTAAAAGTTTGATGTGGATTCTGGGAGCTTTAATGTAGTCACAAAGTTTCTTTTTTTTTGGATGTGGATTAGAGAAGGATTATGAAAATTGAGTCATTTATAATTTTATCTATGGTGAACTAAAATGAAGTTTGAATGATTTTTTTGACTTTTTGAAAGTAAATTTTTTTTTTAATTAAATTTTTAAATATTATGTAGAAAAATTGAAATTCCAATAAAAACCAAATCAGTTGCTTTATAAAAATTTGTATGACATGTAGCTTCATGAACCACTTGGAAACTTTCAATTTGTCTTTTAAAAAAATTCAAATTCTAATAACAAAAAGTATTTAATAGCTTCAATATTTCACTTCAAAACTCTTTACGTGCAATTTTATCTACTCAATTATACAATGCATACATTTCAAATCACATCGAGAATAGAAATAACAAATTTAAAGTCAGACATTTGGGAAACTCACTAAAATTCACTCCTAACAATGCAAACATTTCACATATATGAGCAAATATTAATTGGTAATGCAGAGCACAACGAAAACGCGAAGAACATTAGACAGAAAATTTAATTTATTCATAACAGAGAAAAACATTGTGTGTGTGTGCATGAGAGAGAAAGAGAGAAAATAATTCTGAATTAAGAGTGTAAATAGAATGGCAATTAAATTTTATGCTTGAAGGAATTAAGCGCGTTATGAGAAGTTCTAATCGCAAGTGAAATATACGCATGTTATTAGTATTAAAAGAGATAGAGGAAAACAATGAAATTTAGTAAATTGGAAGATGTTTTAATGTCTCATATTTTCAAGGCCTGAGAACTTTTTGATTTCAGTTTTGCTTCGAAGCTTTAATCAAAAAAATTCATTTTGTTCCTTCTGTTGAGCTAAAAAATTAAATAAAACAGAAATTATCGTGCTTTAGGCCAAATATACTTTATTGAAATTCTAGAAAATAACCAAAAAAATCAAAAAACTTAATTTAATTTGTTTGAAAAAGGCTTTGCTTAATTTCTAATTTTTATAGTTATCAAGCAATCATTTATTGTGAACACTAAAAATTTCTACAGAAAACACAAACTGAAATTATCAATATTTTCGAAAATGAAATTATTGAAAACTTATTGAAAGAATGAGCTGGAACTCTTGACAAGCGAAACAGTGTAGTTGTTTGCGATAAAGTTCGCTCCCCTTGGTTTGAAAATACAAATGAATTTTTAAAAGAATTTTCTTAAAATTTGATTTGTAGCTATTTATCGAGTTTTATGAATTTTTTGCTAGCGAATAAGTTGAATTATTTTTTATTTTTACTCAAGTTTAAATTTTTTCTAAGCTAATTATTTGTAATTTAAGAAATTTTATGAAACTTCGAAATTTTCGTTCAAACTTGTTGTTCAATTTTAAATACTTACAATTAATTTGAAATAGAATTTAATCCATAAATTGTGTTATTTAAATTTTATCCTTTGATTATTCAATAATAAACACAAAGAGTTGAAACTGCACACACTTTTTTTCTCTTAGCTTAAATTAATTAATTCTTTTACACTAATTAATGATTCCACTTAACTTAATTTAATTTCTGTTCTATTGTTTTGACAACTAATATATCAAAGAAAACTTCTTTTTTATGAATTTTTAATTTCTCTTTTTATGGTTTTGTAAGTTTATTTTTTACGATTTTTTTTTGCTATTTTTTACGGGTTGTAAACAACATAAATTATAATCTTAAGAAACTGCTGTTTATTTTCCTTATTTTTTGAATGATTAAATTTTATGCAAATTGCTCTCGAATTGCTACTCAAGTTTATCGATAATTCACACTTGTGTCACTTGAACGAGTCAAACGGTAAATGAAAGCAATTTTCTGAATAACTTTAGTCGATTTGGGATTTGTCTCTGAACTTTTTCCTTTTCAATTTGCCAATGTTTGACTTCTTCAATTGAGTATGAAGAAATTTTTTCGTTTACTAAAGAGTTCAAGACTTTTATGATAAAAAACCGTTAAAATTTAAATTGAAGAAAATTTTTTGTTACTTTTTTACGACTTTTTTGATAATTATTTTAACAACACCTTGTGAGTTTAAAGATGCAGAAGTGATTTTGTAATTTTAATAGGTTGCAATTTTTGTTACTGAATGGTTTTCTGTTTCTTTTTTAGTGTTTTTCTTTTGTAATTTTTATTGATTTTAATTTTAAGGTGAGTTTTATGTCAGAAGATTTAATTCCTTTTGCTTTGTTTAGCTTTGTATTTTAAAATTCTTCACTTTTTAGTTTTTAAACTGTTTTAGTGTTCTTTAGATGCTTCAATATTTTTGTTTGTCTGTTTTTGTAATAAGTCTAGTGTAATGCGTTAAAAGTTGTTTAGTTTTACCAATTTTATGTCAAAATTTATAATTTCATTTCTGATTCTTCTGTTTTTAGTTTCAATGTTTGATGTTTGACTTTAGTAATCTTTTTATTTTAATTATTTGAATTTTTAATTTCACCTTAATTAAAACTTCAATTTTTATTCAACTTTTTGACAGTCAAATTTCTGCTCAATAATTCTCAATTCATGATCCTTTTTTATCGATTTTATTTCTTTAATTTTTCAATTCATCTAAAAAGTCTGCTGTTGATGTTCTTTTTCTCAATTTAAAGACACATAAAAAATCGATTAAATTTCTTTCTTTTCTATTCTTTATACACTCTCAAATTTCAACCTTTCTTCTCTTCTTTTTTTCTTTGCTTTTTTAATATCGATATCCTTATCCTTAGATGAGAGCTAAAATTCTTAACAAAAAATTCTTTTCTTTTTCAATAATTTATGGCCTTCTCTTTTTTCTCCTTTAACAATTCACAAAGTGACCTTTTTGATTATCCTCGAAATTTTCTGTTTTTTTTTAAAGAATATACCAAAAAAGAGTTGAATGAATTCTTCACTAGAGCAAAATATCTCGTTCGATCAAAACACCGCAAGGGGATGAAAATTAAATCAACGAGAGACCCTTTTTATCGGTGTTTGTACATATGTTATTGAAGAGAGATTTAATTTAATTGTTATGCAATATTTAGGCAGGAATTTTGTTTCGCTCACTCTAGGGTTGAACAGGATATTTCAAATTGTTTCTTTTTTCAATTATAAATTTTTTTTTAAATAATCCCTTTTTAATGATTGTAATGAATTGTAGGTTGAAAACTTTTTATCGTTTTTTTCTCGCTTTGTTGATGGTTTTTGTGATAGATATGACACATGTAGAGATGAAAGTATTTTTATTTTGAATTTTTTTTATTCACAATAGATGATGAAAACTGATCTAGTTTTAGATAACTCTTTTTTTGTAGATTTTAAATGTTTCTGATTTAATTGAGTTGTTTCTGATAAAATCTTATAAACTTCTTTGAAATTTAAATTTTGTGTCAATTTTAAGTTTCACCTTTTAAACTTTTAATAAGTTTTTATGTTATCAATTTCTTTCACTTCAAATTACAATTTTTTACTTTTGTTTCCTTTTTGTCATCAATGTTATTTTAAATTTTTTTCTGTTCATAAAGAATTTTGCAAATTTAAATTTTAAGCAAAACTTTTTCACTTTTCAATGCAAATTCTTTTCTGTCAAACACAAATCTATTTTAAGTCAGTTTAAAAAATGATTTTTGATTGTTTTGTTTATTTTCTGTCAATCAACAAATTCTTTTAGTTGACAATTTATGAATTCTTTAACTCCAACTTGTTAGATACCAACGAATTTTGCTCATTTATAATTTTCAATTTGAAATTTTTTCAACTTTTAATTTCATCACAAATTTTGTGAATAAAATTTTTAAGTTAATTTCTTTTATTTTTACAAATTTATTTCTTTTTAGATAATTAAATTTTGACAATACTTTTTGAAAAATCCACAAAAATCCTCTCAATTGAATTACTTTTTTTTTCTTTACTATCTACTTAAAGTAGATATATCCGAATATAAATTCTCCTATTCTTCTCTTTTCTTACTTTACTTTTATTATTCTCGGCCGTAATTCACTCACGAATTGCGAAAATCAACAGAACCGTCGAAACAAAATTCGAGCGAAAAGTGATGTCTTCTTACATCAACTACCGAAACCAAACTGATGAATATGTGTGAGAAATTCTTTTTTCTCTTGTATGAAATATTTTACTGTTGATGTTTTCATGACTTTTCAATGTGTGAGTTAATTCCAATAGGAATAAAAAAAATCTTGTTGGAAAGTTAAATTTTATAGCAAATGAGAAAAAGAAAAAATAAAGTTAAAGAGAAAGAGAGTGAACAATTTACTCTCTTTTATTTCTTGTGCTTTGATCCTAAAAAATTACAGGTTTTTGTCCACTGTTTTGAAATAGATGCAAAAATTATTTATCAAATAATTTTACATTAAACACTTTCTTTTGAAAAAAATCATTAAAATTATAAAATTTGGCTAAATTTTGCCATCAAAATTTGTTTTGTTTTTTCTGTTTTTAAATATTATTTGATTAGATGCTAAATTATTAATAAAAATATTATTTATATGTTTACAACATAAATTGATGAATTTTACTTTATGATCAATAAGTTAACCAATATCGTTTTAAGGTAATTTTATTTTAATTTAAATAGCAAAATTTTCAATTTTCGTAATTTTTCATTGCATCATTTTTCAGCTAAATTCAACGGCCATTTCAAATTTGAATTTCAATAGAAGCTCCTGAAGATTTTAAATAACTTTTTTCCACTTGTTAAATATTAACTCATAAAATAAAATATTTTAAAATGAGTTAACCAAAAACAGACAATTTAGAATGAAAATGTAATTTGAGAGTTGTATAATATCAATAAACAGAATGAACAGCAGTTATTAGCACTTTTTTTCAAATCCAAAACAGTAAAAACTTATTTTTACTTAACTCACGGTTTCTGAAAAAAAAAAAATCATGAATTCCTTTCTCTTTAATTCTTTCAAAAACATTTCTTTCACTCTGTATTAATTTTTAAGTAATAACAAAATAATTTTTTACAATGCCGAAAGTAAATTAACCTTTTTTCCTAATAATTCTGAATGTTCTTTCTGTGGTTTTTTGTAGAATTTCATTAGCAAAAACGTGTTTACATAAAACATATTAACTTAACATATCCTGTAAAAATTTTATAATTCATATAAATTTAAACAGAAATCAAGCACGTTTTAAAAACAATCAAAATTTACAAATCTTTGTGTGAAGTTTAAAAAATGAAATTTTCAATTCTTATTTCGATTTTTATTTTCTATTTCGTTTGTATTTCATCTTCAAACAATCTTGATGATTGCAAAAAATTTTGGAAAGAAAAATTTACTCATCCTTATGAGTGCTGTGATTATCCATTTCTGGTAGATACAAATGAAACTTTAAAATGTTACGAAAAGTGTGAAAGTGCAAATATTAAAGAATGTTGTGGTTTGGGATGTTTTAATAATGTGTTAGAAATAATTGTTAATGGAAAATTAGTAAAGAAAAATCTTATCGATCGCTTCTTAAGGACGATCAACGGAAATCAAGAAAATTGGCGTCAAGTCGTTGAAAGAAGTTATGACAAATGTTTTGCTGATGTGGAAGCATTTGGTAAGTGATGAAATTTATTTCAGTTGTTGGCAGTAACCAATTTGTGAGATTTTCTTTATTTCTGTAGAAAAATTAAATAAAAGTCAAATTTTTCAATAACAAATCAAAGTTTCAAGTTTTGGTAACAAAGCATCGTCATACAAAATTAATTTTTATACATTATACACAAAAAAAGCATTATAACTGGCATAAAGTTGTATCTCATAAAGCAACTTTATGCCAGAAAAAAAATGAAAATTTTACTAGAGTTAAAAAGTTTCAAAAGACATGAAATGTTTGTATGAAAAAAATTTATGAATATCATAAAGCACACTTTCTATGCCACATAAATGGCTTTGAATATATAAAGTTTTCGATTTATTCACTGTGACAAGTATTATCCAAACAGTGTTGTGCTTTAGTTTATATTAAAAAGATATAGAAAGTATACGATAACGGATCGGAATAATAAAGCGCATTTTTGTCGCCACAGATCAGTGTTGATCAACAGATTACAGAGTTAACAGATTCGTTTTTAATAAGAAACTTCATTTAAAATAAATTAATTAGAACTAATGTTAAAAACTGTTGAGTTCTTTGAAGCAATTCAGATCAACAAATTCATATTGAGGAAGTCTTTCATGGTCTTTAAATATAATATATTAGGATTTTCATGTAAGAAAACGAGCGAATCAGTGTCCCATGTTTAGCATTCACCGAAAATTCACTTTAGACGTGTTTTTTTCCATTTCATAACATTTGAGAAATTTTTTTTCAACATCATGCCGGACCACCATTGACCGCCATGCACTGGCCTATGTTCAACTATGATATTGGAATTTTATTTTGGAAAGTGGTTGAATGAATGAATGTATGAAGTCAATTTATTATAATTTTGTAGTTTAGCGAAATGTATTGAACTGAAAATAACGGTCAAGTAAAATTGAAATTCAAAAAGATGCGAAAAAACGCGTCGACAAAAAATCTTAGTAGTCGATGCGAAAAATTTTTTGTTTACATTTTTCAATATGGAAATTTTAAATCGTAATATCTCGAATAATGCAATCAGTGACAGCTTTCTAACTAAGTGTCCCCGCAATAACTCGACAGCACAAATCGAACATAAAAAAACGGAAGTCTCTAGCTATTGTAGTTTTCCAGACCTCGCGCCTCACCGAACAGCCGAACAGCCAGTCAGCCAGCCAAAGTGAACTTATAAGCTGCATTTCGTATACAAAAATGCGCTAAAAAATTTTCATGTATATTTTATTATATTTTTAGTTAATTTTTTTATTTTTAGGTGATTGGTCTGATGCTATTCCGGCACTTAATGGAACTTGTAATACTGAAATATCTGTATATTATCTTGAACAATGCATCATGGAAAATAATTTTCTCAACTGCCCTCTTTTTTCAAATGAAACTGAATGTGGTGAAGTCAAAAATTATGTTCGAAATGGTAAAGAATGTAGTATTACTTTTGGAAATTATACATTTTTGAATCAATTATTTTGGTATGTTTGGACAGATTAAATTTTTTTATTATTTTATCTAATTAAAATAAGATTTTAATTTTCTTATAAAATCATAAATTTTTTTTTCATTTACAAGTTTTATAAGCACAAAAGCTTTCTAATAATTCACAAAATAATAAAGACATTAAAACTCAATTAAGACACAAAATGACAAAAAAAATTTCAATTTTTTAAAAAATTATTTTAAAGCAGCAATTTTCAATGCTCAATTTCCTCTCTTTCACATTCATAAGCATGCATGACATTTCATTCTGTATCAAATAAGACACACAGACAGTAAGAGCTAATAAATGAGAGTGAAATTCATCCACCAAGGCATGTCATTAAAGTTAAATGATATTACCATTTAAATGTCGTTTTCATCATCATAATGATACCGCCAGTGCATTCATTACTCGCAACTAACTCAACTCACTCTCAGTCGACTTTTTTTTTGTCACGCGATCATCATGGGAAATATAACAGAATTAATTTCGTCAATGCATGACGGAAAAAAAATTAGTACTATAATAAATTAATGAAGAGTTTCAGAATTTCTTTCTTTCAGAAATTAAAAAACATTTCTTCAAAAAATTTCAATATTTTTAAAAACATTTTAATCTTTACTTTTCCAAATGTGTAACTGACCGCAAAACAAGGGAACTATTAATGACTGATAATTAATTCACTCTTTTTTCTTCCTTCTTTTTTGTTATACTTCACACACATGTTCTGTTACACAATCGTCTCTTCACAATTGTGTTTGTGCGTCTGTGTAACTGACCGGCTGGCTTATTAAATTTCTTTAAAGAAATAAATTTCTTGTGCGTGTGCATAACGATCTGACAATGACTTTGAGGGCGCTTGCTTGCTTATATTTTATACGAAATGTTGTTTATTAGCCTACATATGTTTTATGCATTTCTTAGGGTGATGTTTTAATTCTTTTGTGTTTTTATTGATGATGTGTTAAAGTTACGTGAAAAATATTTTTTTTATATTCTAATTGATGAACGAATACGAGAACAAAATTTATTTAAAATATTTTGGAAAAAATATTTCAAATGATTATTTTAAAATTTTAATTAAAAACTATATCCAAAAAATGCGTACTCTGTAAAAAAATTATCAAAAATTGCAAAAATTTTTTAGATAATTTTCATACAAAAAAAATTATTAATCACTACTCTGTTTTGCTTATCGAGAGTTTTAACACCTTGATTATCTCTATTTCTTCACATTATTTCGAAATGTGAAACAACAAGTTGTTGCATTATAATTGTCTAATATTTGTATAATATGTTGTATGTATAATATTTATCAAAAAAAAAAATTCTAAGAAGTGCTTTAAATAGAAATATTTAATTTTTAAGAAAAAAAAACTGTTTTAATCAACATTTCAGAACCAAAACGGAAAGACAAAAGTTTTAGACGTTATTTAATTTTAAAAAAGTTTTGCGAAAAATACGCGCTTCAGGGCGATAAAATATTTTAACTTTTAAATACATTTAAATGGGAAAGCATTTTGTCTGTGTGAAGACCGCTGTTTCAACTCAACCTTAGTACAACTTTAAAAAATCTAAAATTATAACTCAATTTTGAAGATTTTTGGTTGATTTAAAACAAGTAACAAAAATGTACACCAAATAAAATGTGCGCGCGATTTTTGTATTTGTTTAAAATTAAATATCAATAACGATCTGTCCTTGACATTTAAGTTTAATTGAACATTGGAATGTGTTGATTCACGAAACAAAAGCTTTTAACAATGATCTCTTAAGCAGCTAAAGGTTTAGTTTTCTAATCTGCAAAACTTAGTTTTAGAGTTTCTGACCAGAAATTAGAAGACGTGGATTTGAATCTTGCACGGACTTCACATGTTTAAGTGTTTTTTTTTCTTAAAGTTGTTTCTACAAAATAAAACACATTAAATTAAAATAAAAATTTTGTGACAACCAAACAACTCTAAAATCTCAAAAAATAAAAAACTCAAAACCATTTTATAAATGAATAAAATAAAGCTTCATATTAAAAATAGAACAAAAATAATTTCTCGCATCACCTGTTAAAATTAAAATAAACTAACAAATTTACAATCGAAGAAAGTGTTTAGAAAATAAAGAAATTCCAAGCACAAACAAATAGAAATAAAAATCGTGAGCATATCATTTCATTTGTTTGTAATTTAACGTTGCATTTGTGAGTTTGTTTATTAAATTTATGAAATTTTTATTCTTTCTTTTTAGATTTTAGTCAGCTGATAAGAGCCACAAAGACGGCTACGAATTAATAGTAAGTGAAGGAAATGCGAAGCAATAAATAACTGACTGTAAAAAAATAGGGAGTGAAGAAGAATGAACTTGTTGTTTGCTCTCGCTCTTAATAGTTTAATTTATTATTAAAACAACGAAAGAAAGAAAGAAAAAACTTACAAACAAGAGAATTCTCTTTTTTTTCTTCACTTATCTTGCTTATGTAAATAATTATGATAATAATTTGTTCGTGCCATTTGTTGGGAGAGAAAAAAAAAGAGCTTCAAATTAAATAAACGAGCATCGGAAATGGAAAATTAGTGCATGATATTTCACTTCTGGCCCTTTCTTTTGTTTTTTTGAAAAATGAAACATGCAAGTGCACTTTTAAGGCAATTAATTTAAAAAAAGAACACAAATTTAAATCAATTGAAATAGAAGAAATTTTTGAAGTCAAGTGTAGCGAATCTAGTCAACTGTTAAATGACTCAAAAGAAATGAATTCTAAAATCTCCTTAAATCAAATTTTGTAAGGTTTCCTTTTTGTTATAGTTGATAGAATTGGAATGAATTCTCAAAAATATTAATGATATCGCTTAAATACTAAATCAATCTAGGCCACGAAAAGCAAAGAGCTCACTGAGAAAAACTTGATGAATTTTTGTTCTTATAAAGTGTTTTTGTAAGGCATAAAAATGCTTTCTCTAAAATCTTTCCCATACAAACCTTTTATGCCTCATAAAACTTTATAAATATTTTACTTTATGTCAGACAAAAAGTCACTTTATAAGAGCAAACTTTATACCATATATAAAGTTTGTATTTAGTTTTGTGTTAGCTTTTCGTCACCAGAATGATATGCAGGTCATACTAGGTGAATCATTATTAAAATTATTCCAGTATAAGAGAATAAAGACTTATTTATGGTTTGATGATTTTCTTAAAATTTCAATAAATGCAAATTCTGTTTCACAATACTTTCTAGAAACTTTTAATTTTGAAAATTGCTAAAAATGAGATTTAAGCAAACTATAAAATTAATTTTTAACACTCCACGATTACTATTGGCTAGACAATTTCCAAGATGAAAATTTATGTTATCCAGTTTTCAAGTATGTTTATACACTCAAAAATTGCTTCTACAGGGTCATAATATAAAATGTTTAAAAAACCTCGGTGTATACATTGATGATATTAGGTTCATGCTCTGTCTCAATTAATAGAAATGTAAAAATAAATCATTATGCTTTTCAAATTTCGAAGATCAAATACAAAGAATTATATTTAACAGTGAATATCCTCATCATTATTATTTTAGAAAACGCAACGTAATTCGCAGTTTACAAAATAAATACAGAAATTGAAGTTGTTTTGGAAATTTTGAAATGCTTTCTGATGACAAATGAAATTTGATGAAAATTTAATTAAATATTTGTTCAAAATTAAAAAGTAAAAGAAAGAAAATCATAAAAAATTCGATAGAAAAATTTGAGTAAGAACACTAAAAAGACAAAAGACCATAAAAGTCTTCACAAAATTAAAAACCGTTCCCAAGCGACAACAACATAAGGAGAGAAGAAAAAGTGAAGCTCTCTCACAGTCCAAAATTAAATGAAAAACTTTTTTTTACCAAAGCGCTAAACAAAAAAATTCTTTTTTACAGGAAAATTAAATTAAGATGATGAGATGAAAAAAGTTTTTATGTTTATGGTAATTGATGATGAAAATGATTTAAAACAATCTTTTCACTTTTATTGTCAATCTGTGAGCAATTTGAAATGAAATTTTAGTGTAAATTCTTTTTTATTTTCTTTTTAAATAAAAATTAAGTGAAAAAGTTTTTTATATTTAAGAATAAACTTTTTATTGATTTCAAGAAAATTTGAAACTTTTGTTTCGAAGAATTTAATAAAAAATAATTTTTGAAACAAATTAAAATTATTTCACACAAGGCTTGAGAACTCTTCAAAAAATTTTTTGACCCCAGTTTGAATTTTTTGATCTCAGTTTGAACCCAAATTTTGTAAATTAGACCAAATAAAATCGAGTCAAAAAATAATCATAGTAAACAAAAAGAGTTCTCAGGCTTTGATCTCAATTATTTTTTATAGGAAAATGTTTTTAAAAAAAATTTCAAAAACATAAACAACCACTGAAAACTAGTAAGATAAAAGAGCCTGCACTCAAAACAAAAAAATTTTAAGATGTTGAAAACTTTTAATAAAAAAATTTTTCTCTTTCAATTTTCCAAATACAGATTTATTTACAATAATTTTTGAATGGCAAATTGTAGAAAAAAGATCGTGAGCTTTTTGGAAATAATAAGATACCATCAATAGTGTTCTTTATTTGAGTTTATGCCTATGCATACCGGTATAAGGAAATTTTTGAACATTTCTTTCCACCTTAAACTTTTATTGTACATAAAATTAAAAATAACTAGAATCAGGAAAACTCCACTGATTTTGAAATTTTAACATTTTAAAATTCAATTAAAAAGTTTTTCAATGATCATTTTCTTTGTTCTTCTTTGAAGTTAAAATCGCTGACTTTTCTTCAATTGGAGTTTTAGTTATGTTTTTCATAAACCAAGAATTTCCAAATGCATCATTCTGAAGAATATAAGACAGTCTGAAGTAGATTCCACCAAAACAGAAGATGAAAAGACAAGTAAGGACATAACATCTAAAAATGTTGTAATTGCAGTCATCACGAGTTTCCTATAATAAACAAGTAGATCAGTCTCGACGTCATGCTAGTCGAAGATTATAGCGCATTATTGCCTTGACGGTTCAATATGATTGGCGACATATTTCAAATTTTATCGCCTTACACTTGTTGGTGACAAGTTTGTCAATAATGTTGTTCTTCAGAATGCAACAAGATTGATACTAATACAAAAAATTTAAGGTGCTTTTATCAATTTATGCTTTAAAACTTCTGAAACCATCTGTTTTGCATCTATGTTTGAAAAAATTTCTAAAGATCATGCTCTAGTGTCTGGAGTGCATGCACTAGGGTGTTAAGTCTTGAAAATCACTTTTGACATGTTTTCTTTATGTTTAATGACATTTGGTAACTTTTTGACCAAAATCATGCCGAACCACCATGTACTGCCATTAACCGGCATGTACTGACTTGAATCCAAAATATTTTATTTTCATCGTAATCTACGCTTCAAGTCCTTTCCAACAATATACTATACTTATATGTTTGAAAAATTTCGAAATCTTTGAAGTTCATGGCCTTGTGCCTGGAGTACATGGCCTAGGCCATGATTTATGAGAATTTTCTAAATTTGTTTTCTTTGCAAAAAAAGTATTTTTTAACCAGAGATCATGGCCCACCGCCATGTACCGGCATGATATCTAGAAAATCTCTTTTGATGGTCTACCTACGCGTCGAGACCTTTTCAAAAAACCCTCGATCAACTTTCCAGGACTTACCGTTGCCGAGTTATGACTGATCCAGCCAGCCAGCCATCGTGGACATAATAGCGTATTTTTTTTGCAAAAATGCGCTAAAAATGTAAGAATTTTGTTTTCAATTCATAAAAATATTTTTTACCATTTGAATATAAAACAAAATGCTGATTATCATTGCTGAAACCTAGAAAAATAAATTTAATTTAAGTTAAAATTGTTAAGCTTTTAAAATGTTGCCAAATAGAATCGTACTGCTTTCTACAATTAGATTTTAATTACAATAACCAAAAGCTACTTATAATAAAATAATCATTTGTTTCAGTAGATTTTGTCTACTAAGTTTAGACTAGTAGCCTAATAATTCTGTTAACAATCTATTTATACAGTAAACTAACTCCAAGACTTATTTAAATTGAAGAAAACTCTAATTGTTTAAAACTATTAACTTACAGATAAAATAATGTGAAACTTTTTGAACCACGTGGAAGATTTTCTAAATGTATCTGATATTTGTCTCATAGCAAGAACA
>JACWBX010000260.1:0-31068 GCA_014622435.1 Polypedilum pembai
CAACCCCAAAAATTGCAGAAGAAAAGGAGTCAGCAAAAGTTGGTGAGTTAGCAATGATGAACGAAAAAGGTTCTCAAACAAGTCTAGTGAGGAGTTTAGTAAAAAGTATCCAAGTAGAATCGAAAAATGCTTCAAAAAGTGTAGGCCAGCAAACAACTTTGAATACTGTTTTAAGTAGAACAGAAGAGCAATTTGAAGTGTATCATAATCCCAGTGAAGTTGCTGAAAGTTTCGAATTTGTACACGGACCATCGAAAAATAAAAAAGAGACAAAGGAAGAAGAATCTATAATAAGTGAATCAGATTCAAATGTGACTGAGGCTGGTTCAAGTAAACACTCTGGCTTGAGTATGTCAATAAAAAATGAAGACATAACTTTAAATTTTGATGATTCACTGAAAGTAGCGATTGCTCTTTTAAACTCACTTCTTGAGTCAAAAATGAGACCAGAATTAAAAAGAAATCTCGCTGAAAAAGTAATTCAAAAAATAGTACAAATGCAAACTTCTAAAAGCATACAAACGTCTACACTTGATAGCTCAAATTTTTATGCAACCTCAAAATCTTCCGAAGAAAAACTTGATGCTGAAGGGAAAAAAGATCATCATCGTGAAAAATTATCGACACCACGAAAAAAGCGTAGAGATGCTGCATTGAAAGAGTGTCTTGGTCCAATGACAAAATCTGAGCTCTCACATCAGTCAGAAAATGAAACCATCAATAAAAAAACAACAAGTGTAAGCAGCAAGTCAGTGCCAAAAACTCAGCTTGTAGATTTTGTGAAACGTGAAAAACAGTCACAATTGAAATGGATTGAAAAAGAAATTGAGCATTTAAATAATTTACGAGATTTACTCAAAAGAAATGAATCATCAATGTCAATTAATGAGAGCTGTCGTTTATATGAAAATATGTCATTACTTAAACAAAAGGATAAATCAGATAAAAGTGAATTTAAAGTACCTGCTCCTCCTCCTCCTACCACCAGTTCCTCCACATGCTGAACCTGATGTGAATGTTTATAATTCACATGCAAACATGAAGAAATCAAAAAATCGATCTAAATTGGAAACTCCACATTCTGACCCAAATGCAACAGCAAATGAGAGTCTCGCAAGTTTTATTGATAGTCGTAGTAAGAAATTCCTTGAAAAATATGGACAACATCAGAAAAAGATTTATGAAGAAGGAAATGCTTATACACAACCATTTAATGATAATTCAAGAAAAATTTCAGCTGCTCAATCTAAACATAAAAGACATACACAAATGACAGCACATAAAGATGTACAAACTTCAACTTCTCTTGCATCATCTTCTGTATTTGAATCCTCATCAGAGTCAATATCAGTTCCAATTAACTCTAATTCTAAAACCACTACGACGCATTATCAACCAGAACCTTTTACTAGTCAAGCAATCGAGGAAGAGATAAAAATCAGTAATGGAAGCTCAAAAATAAAACAGCGAGTTGCTATCACACAAACGACAGACTCAATCTGTCGCACAAAACCGATTTATGAGGCGCACGGTTATTTCGGCACGAGTTCAACAACAGCAACACAACGCGTGAAAAAACTTCAAAATGATAAACAGCTACAAGCGCATCCACCGTCTATCAAATACACGCTTACGTTTGATAAGAAAAGTAAACCAAAAGTACGGCAATATGCGTCATTGCCACAACATTCTAATGAATATGCCACGATAACAAAAAACTCGAAAAATATTTATAACCAAATGAGCTATTCAGCATCACTCAATTACTATTACGATGAGAACAAGGAGAATTACGATAATGATATTTTATTTGATGATAATAATGACGATGAGGAAGTCATTGAAGAAATTGACCTGCAAAAATGCTTCAATAAAAAACGTCCAGACATTTATTCACGTTTTGAGCAACGTAAAAAATGCATTGAGGAGTTGAAAAAGTTGAGGTAGGTTATGGCATTCCGTTGTATATATTTTATTGCAATGAGAATCAATGAAACATTACTGTACATTTTCTTTATCTACCCGATATAGGGCATTACGAAATGAACATCGTGCGAAACTACTGTTATTGACATCGGAAAAATCGCTAGAAGGAAAATTATTTAGTAGTTTACCTGATTTGCCTTTGAAACACACGAGAATTTTCAGTACTAAAGCATTAAAATTACAAACGAAGAAAGTTGTAAGAAATCTCAGTGAAGTACAACAGAAAAAGAAAGAAGAAAATATGAAAAATTTGAAGAAAAAGACAAGATTAATGACTGAAATTTTTAATAAAAATTTACAAAGGAATGTTTTGAAAGGAAACCTTAACTTATCAAATACTGTAAATTTAATCACAAAATAACAAAAAGAGTTTTGTATATATTGAACAGATATCAACTGAAACAATAACAATGTGTTCTAAATAAAATAAAATCTCGTCAATTTAATGTTTTATTCACTTTTTATTAAAGTCAATTTAGCTTTTATTATCATGCTTTTGCATTACATTTTGTTGCATTCATCATTATACTCTCATTCATCTAACAAGGTTTTAATATTTACATTACAATGTGTGTTTGATAAAAAGAATTTTTTTAAATTTATTTACATGTATCAACTTATAGTTTTGTTATATACATACTTAAAAGAAAGAGAACAATAGTCAAATTTGGAAAATTCCATTGTAATTCTTTATTTAAAATTTTCCATGGTAAGTAAGTATTAATTATTCTTTTTCTTATTTTTCGATGTTTTTAGGCACACAAACAATCAATTAAACGGTATTTCATTCTTTTGCCCAATGCCAATGACTAAACTTCCCTTTTTATTACATATTTTTATTCTCAAAAAACCAAAAACAGCTGTGACATATGTAAAGCTTTTACCTTTTTATTCACTTTAAATTTAGAAAAATGCTTTTTATGCATTATCATAAAAAAGCTTTTATTTGCGCTCTCGCTTTCTAATATTTATTTATTTTATTCATATATTCATTTCCATTCACTTAATCGATAGCAACATTCTTTCTTTCTTTTCTACATAAAAATTCTGTGTGCAAATTAAGGAAGAAAAAAAATGATAATCTTTTTCTGTTTTCGTTAAAATGTTTACAAGAAGAAGCTCTTAGAATTGCGGCGAAAAAAGTGGTTGAAGTATTGAAAATAACGCAATGCCTGAATATTTCGGCTGTAAAAGTGTAAATATAATAATAAAATCAATTAGTTTAGCAATCAAAAAAATTTCCTTGCCAACACAATTTTATCGTTTTTGGAAAGGAAAAAAAATGCATGGCAACAAACGAAAAATATAAAAAATGTAAATCATTTGTTGTAGTAGTAGGATGACATTAAGAGATTTTAAAGAATGCATAGACTCTATTATGGTTAATTTTAAAAATTTACAGGATAAAAAGTTAAGAAAATGCGAACATTGATTGATGAATTGAGAGTTGTGTGTTGTGCTATGTTGGTGAATTAATTATAGATAAAATGAAAAAGAGGAAAAATGGCTTTGGGTGGAAAAGAGGGAGAATGGTGAATATTTTTATATTTTTCTATATAAGAAATATTAATGCGTTATCTAAAAAGCGATTAAAATAGCGCAAATCTACGTTTCTAATCCATCATTATTTTTCTCACATTTCCATACAATTTTCTTTTTAAAAAAGTTGACCTTTGTCGTTCTTTCATAAATTTAAAATTTTCTTTTCATCATAATTTTTCACTTTGTTATAATCTAGAGTAAATAGTGTGTTGTTGAAACAGTATAAAAATAATTTATGATCAATTACACTAGATATAATAAAGATGTCTATGCGTGTTTAAAATGAGACTATTTTTACAGCTCATGAAACAGTTAATTTAAAAGTTTTATCGGAACTGTAATTTCCTTTGTTAAAACAATTGTCAAATGAAAGCAAAGGAGAAAAGTCTTGTGTGAATGAAAGAAAATTTCATTTCATGTCTATCATCATTAAAGTTGTCCATGGGTATTGATTAAAGTTCAGTATCCTCTGTGTCATCTTTGCCTTCAAGCGATCGATATTCATCGGAATCATCAAGCGATGCAATCTCACATTGATCCTTTATTATGACAGGTGCCTAAATTGTATACTTATATTTATTGTGATTCTTTTTTCGACTATTTTTAGATTCTTATGTCATTTGTTTTTTTTTTAGAAAACTTAGTGTTACTTAATTAAGACATTTGGGAAAAATTTCATACAAATGAATGTGGATAGTGGATAAAGGAAAGGAAATTTTTACGAAGCACAAATTAAAGAGTGAAAGAGAGAAAACTTCACCAAGTAGAAAATTTAGTAGAAAGGGAATGATGATGAGAGGATTCTAGTGAAATTAGGTAAAAAATAAATTCAACTCACCTCTTCATCTTTTTTTTCTTCATCATCAACTGTTAGAGCTGTTGTATCTACACCTACTGCTTCCGTTTCTTCTGTGTCTTCTTCACTTACACTTTTGTATCTATGACGCTCATCAGCAAAAGATATATCTTCATCTTCATCTATTATTGATGAATTATTACGATCTTTGCCTGTCGATTTATGTTGTGAGCCCACACCTGAATCCACCATATCACATGATGTACTTGGAATTTCAACATTTGTCATCACGGTGTCTGTTTGAGTTTCAGTTTGAGCAAATGAGTCAATCAAATTATTTGGTTGTCGTTCTAATCTCATAGATTTTGATGAATCACTTTGAGAATCTATTTTAAAAAGAAATTTTATCAATTAATAAAGCAAGAAATATAATTTAACATGCCAATTAACGGTTATTATTTAAATTAAAAAAATTTTTGAACGAAAAAGCACATCTTTTAAATGACAACAACCTTGACAAAATTATAAATATTCACAAATATACGTGTTTAATTAAGCCTAAAACCTATTGTTTTTGTGTAAGTATATGCTAGCAACTCAATAAGAAGTAAAAATATTTAGAATTCATAATGAACAAATTCATAAACTTTTAAAATTTTAATCAAAAGAGACTAAACTTGAACTTATTTAATTTCTTACCTGTTGATCTTTTAATTTTCTTTCTTTCTATAGTACTTCTGTCCATGTCGCGATTTGTTGGTGATCGTGGTCGAACTTTAACTCGATAAAACTTTGTGCCTTTTCCAACTTTGTAGCGATTCTCATCTTTCTTTGCATGACAGTATTCTTTATCTAAGACTCTGCCAATGCAATAGCAAACGCGCGGACATGTATTTGGTGGAACTGTTGAGAGACTCAGGTCATTATAACTTTCAGCATGAAGGAAATATAAAATTGATGAATCTTGAACAATTGTGTATTGCTCATGTGCACTATTCCAAACAACGAGAACGATATCATCTTTTGAGCATGAATTAATTGTCACGCCATTTCCCTGCGCAAGATTATTTAACTTTGCACGCTTTGCCTTTTCTTTTTCCAGATCTTTTTCGAGTTTTCGTTTCTCACTCTGTACATGTTCTAGCTTCTCTTTATATACCGAAACTTGACTCTCGTTAAGCTCAACATCAGTTAAAGACTGAATAATTTCTTTTAATTGATTTGATTCTTTAATTAGAAATTGTTCACGCTCACGCATTTGATCGAGCTGGCGATCTTTCTCTTCAAGAATTCTCTTGAAAATTTCCTGATTATCCTTTGGTGATTTTCCTGGTGAGCTTGGTGTGAGTGACCATTTGGTTGTTGATTCTGTCATTTTTGTTGCTACTTGTGCTCGCTCTTTTTCAATGGCTTCTTTAACTGCTTTTTCCACTTCTTCTTCGAAATTTGCCTTCATTTGTCTAATAATTGTTTCATGAGTTGTTATATCGATTGTATCGATTTTGTCTAAACTTGTTTCTGACGGTGACCTCTCCATTGAAGTGATTAGTTTAAATTTACACCTGAGTGACTCCATTTCGTTTCGATGATCATCTTTCAATGCTTTTATAGCTGCTTCTTTTTCTGAAATCTTTTGTGATAATTTTTTCTCTGTTTCCTGAAGCCTCTGCTCTAAATCTTGGATTTTATTCTCAAATTCATGTTTATCACAATTGTACTTTTCTTCAACATTTTTGAGCCTTTCTTGAAGTTCTTCATTTTCACTCTTAAGTGTATTTATTTCATCATCTTTAATGAAGACTTTCTTTGATAAATCATTCATTTCAAGCTCATGATCAACTGTTAAACGTTGAATCAATTCACGCTCATGATTCTGAGTCTCTATTTTCAGATCATCGTAAGATTTCAATAATAATTCTAGTTGTGATTTGATCACTTGATTTTCATTGACTGCTTCTGCTTTTAATTCTACAATTTGCTGCTTCAACAAATTTATTGAATCGCGTGAAATTCGATACATTGTTATCAGTAATTCTCTCAAACGATTCACCTCTAATCCCACAAGCATGTTGTCCTACATTTTTTTTATAATCGTAAATAAATAAATACAAAGAAAAAGAGATAACGATTGAATTAAAAAAAATTGCGTGAAGTTTAACTTACGTCTGTGACCATTTCACTGTCATTTTTCATTACAATACTCATATTCGTTGCGGTATCACATAATTCAGGTTGCACTGTACCTACACAAATACTTTGATGCGTGGGTTGATGATTTTTATCGATAGACATTTGACCAATTTTCTCATATTCTTCAGTATCAGTTTCCGATTCAAATCCCCTGTACAAGTAAATATTGAATTATTAGTTACAAATCATTTATTTCACATGAAATTTCACCCACTTCTCAAAGTCTTTCATTTGGGCAAAGACATTTAGTAACTTTTTATTTGACGGATTGACATTCTCTTCTGTTGATGTTGTTTCCTGATTACTATGAGTACTTCTGAAAATTTTCACGAAAATAATATTTCCCATGAAATTGATGTTTTATATAGAAATAAAGATATTTTCTTCTACCTTGATGTAAAGAAATCAATAATGGCACTCAAATTTGGTAATTGAATTTTCTTCGTGAGTTCTGGAAGATGCTTCGATAATTCGTTTAAATCTAATCAACAAGAAGAAAGAATGGAATTTTAATGATTCACATGAGAACAATTTAAATCTTTTAACTCCACATGAAATTACTTTAATTAGAATCATACATACCATTCTTCGACAATTGTGGTAAATTTGAATCAAAAATAGAAGGCGCTTCCGTTGCAAATTTCGGTGGAAAATCGTCAATGCCGGGAAAGAGTGTATTTAAAAAGTGTCCATCGAATGAATATCGGAAATCAGTTCGCCTCATGACTTCTTCATTATAAATTGTTAAGAGATGACAGGCGAGATCAGATGCCCACTGATGAGAGAGTTCAAGAAAGAAAAAAATGTTTTTTAATGCTGAATCATTGTCGAAAATTTATTCTCAATCGTTGATCATCATCGTCATCATATTAGTGTTTACTCAAGGTTATTCACTTACCATTAAGAAAGCTGTTGAGAAAATTCTACGTCTAACGACCTCAGTTACTGCTTGCACGTAAACACACGGAGCTTGATGAATTTGTTCGATAATACCCAAATGCTTCTGCAAACGACGTAAACAGCGATGATAAAAGAGTAATTTGCAGTCAATTTCACACATTCTATTTTCGATATGGATCACAAATTTTAGGCGTTGAAGTAAGTTACGGCATAGTTCATCTTTTGCCTTCGAACATCTTACACGAATGTCACGAAGTTTCTTGTGATTTTTTAATAAAATTGCAAATTGATTTTTATGTGGAGCACAAAGATCAGGAAGTACTGAGACATCACTTGATCTCGCTGCACTATTCTGATTCATTAAAAGTGCTTGAGCTAAATCACTTTGTTCAGCTAGAATCTTTTTTGCATCACGTTTGAGTGCTTCAAGACCTTGCAGTCGTTCTTCCAAACCTTTAATTTCCTTCATGTCTTCACGCTTTGCCGTTTCAACGGTCTTTTCGATTTCATCCTTCAATGTGTCCATCACATTCTTATCAAAGACATCAAGTTCACGAGTGCAATTTTCAGCCATTCGTTTCAGTGTTTTTTGGTTTTCATTTGATGAAATCCATTGCAACAATGTCAGTGATGATTTTTGATTGGAAGAATCTTTCATTGTCTCTTCATGACTTCCTTCACTACTTTTATTTGCTACATCTGTAGCAACAACATTTGATTCCATGCTTGTATCACTCGTTGCTTTTTCAGCTTTTTCTCCTGATTCCTGTTGAAGTTGTCTTTGTCCAGCAAATGATTCACCAGTGTCATTGTATACATCATCAAATGCATGAAAAGGCTGATCTTCAGCACCTTGAATCAGAGGCGGGAGTATAGGAATTTGTGCGAGCTTCTCAAGATCATCATCAAAACTGTATGAGAAAAACAATAATGGAAATTTTTAAATTTAACGAATTTTAAAATTTTAAAACTTCAAATTTTAAAATACAATCACATAAAGTATATTCTTCATAGAATTTCATAATCTTGTTTACTGCATATATATATATATATATATATATATGATAAGTGAAAGATGATATTTTGAAATTTCGTATGACTCACCTTTCCAAATAGTCTTTATATTCTTTTCGACGTTCGATATGTTCTCTAAATACTTTGTCAAATTCATTGCATCGATCCACAAAGGCTTCAGTTATATCTTCTAAATTTGCCATTACAGCCATCCATCCTTGATGCTGCAAATGCTGCTCATGCACAAGTTTATCACAATTTTTTAGCTCTTCTTTACATGCTTCATAAATTTTTTGTGCAATCTGGGCACGGTGAATTATTATCTTGACAGAAAGTTGATTTTGTGGAATTTCTAAATATTTATCAACTTCATTTTTAAAATCAGCTTTTTCTTTGTTTATTTTTGTAAATGAGACAGAGAGAAAAAAGGGAAATTAAAAAAATGATTTATTGACATTTTTTGTTTAGGTTTAAATTACCATTACTATCATCTATACTGGGCCATGGTTGAGGTTGATTACGAGGTTCTAGACTATTGCTAAACATAAAAATTGGGTTTGTGTCAGTTCCCGCAGAATAGCTGCATACACGATTAGATGCATCTAAAGTCTCTCCACCACTCACTAATAACACTTGATTACAAGCTGGAATCGCATGTTGTCTCTCAATTGTCAGTTTCAATGATTGAACACTAAATAGTTGTGCGAGAAAGAGAGAGAAAAAATGAGTGAAAAAAGAGAAAACAAAAAACAACATTGAAGACCATCATCATCAGCTGCTTGAAAACTACTGCGCGAAAATAAAAATATTTTTTTTTTTCATTGGGCATTTTTTTTTCGTTGTACTTACGAATCTAGAGCTAAGCTAACATCGAACGTGATCATTTTGCCCTGGTCCATATTAAAAATGTACAACATTTTGATATATTTTCTTTATTACAACACTTTCAATAAATTGGAAATCAGTCAAATTGAGAATTTACGAAATGACGATTTTGATGATAAGTGAATTTTTATTTTTTTCTTTCGTTCGTTCTTCTCTCACTGTAGGGTTTTTTTAAAGTGATTTTTTTGCCTTTTGCTTTTTATCAAAACATCACAGATTGATTTTAAATGTTTTAGGTTCACTTCAACTCTCTTATCGATTAGAAATAGAATTAAATAAATAGTTAAATAGTCTAGAGACTGTAAAATTTTATTTTCTTATATGCAGTTCAAAATTCTTTGTTTCTTTTTTATTTTGATATTCACACCAATAAATTTATTGTGTATCATGAATAAAGTTATAATAAAATATTTATTGAGTCTTTAGTAATTTTTAACCACGTGTATAACTTTGATGATATGTTGTTACTAAAAACTTTTTTTAGTTCAGCATAAAAATGATAAAATCAGCAAATTAGGCTTAGCATTAAACAAAGAAACAGGGTGTGAATATATATTTTAAAGTTCACAAACTTTGCTTACATATTATTGAGGTGCTGCTGCCAATTTTTAAAATAATAAAAACTGTTAAAGAATGAACAACAAACTATTTTTAGCTTTGCTTTCTGTCTTTTTTTATTAAATATGAATTTAATATTTTTCTTTCAATTTACAAATTTTTTTATCCTTCACTTTTTCTTCTTAGATCTCTCTTGGTTCAAAAAAGCCATGAATATTAAATATTATGATTTTATAAATTACAAGCTGAATATGAATATTGTGAATTGAGAGGGTCTATTAAGGTAGTTTTATTTTTCATTTATGAAAAACCTGGACCCATGGAATTTTTTTTTTTTTTTTTGATATATTTGAGACACAATTAAAGATAAATTATATCCTTGGCTTTTTTAAGTACGAAAAAAATTTGTTAGATAAATTTTAGTCAATTTTTAAAATATTACTGGAATTTTTCAAATTTTTTTTGATTCGGATTAATGCTCTTCTTTTGGATTTAGATATAACTTAACATAGGTACTAATTGAATTAGTTCAAATTAATTTAAATTCAATAAGAACAAATCAATTCAATGCCTTATAATATTTTTATATCATATTATCAGATTTTTCTTGTTTTTGTATGTAACAAGTCGGCTTTTAAAATAAATTATAATTCGTATCATTATTTCACTCATTTCATTGTAATTTTTCTTGCATACCTGATGAACGATAAAATAATGCATGTATAAATGAAGAAGCGTAAAAGAAAAAAAAATTGGATGGAATAAAAAAGAAAAGAGAGAGAAGGAAAAAATCTTTCTTTGCACAATCTATTGTATTTGCATTTAATTATTAAATCAAACTCTCTCTAGATATTTTCAATGAATTTATCAAATTTTTGATTTTACTTAAAAATTCATTTTTAAAGAAGTCAAGAATTTTTCATTTTGAACTAAAAAAGTTTCTTTTGAATCGATGTGATCTGTCTATGTGACAGGATAATGATGTATAATGCATTTTAAAATAAATTAACTAGGGATTAATTGCGTAGTACTTCTTCGTTCCTTCAAGGTTTGTTTTTATAAAAAAATATCATTAATTCACTTTTATAAATAGCGTTAATTCACAAATTGTGAAACTCATAAAAATTGATTATTTATAACAATTTTAGCTGACAGCATATACTTAAAACTAAAAGAAGAAACTGAAAATAGTACTTGAAATTGTTTACTGAATTCTTTCTCCCGCGTTCGTGTTTTTTTTTTTCGTTTTGGTTTTGAGCGATTTTTAAGTATGAGGAAACATATTAATTTGTTAAAAAAACTCTTTATGGCCACATAAAAATCTGAATATTGTTTTTATCATCATTTTTCCACTTAAAACTTTCAACCTTTTTTTCTTCGTTCACTTTACTTGATATTAACAATTTTTGTGTAATTATGTTTGTGGTTTATGCAAGTTCTTAGAAATGAATTTCCAAAAAGAGTATTTCGCACTGACAATAATAATAATAATAAAGAACAGTTATAGCAGAAAAAATTATTTTTTCGTCTTATTGTTTGAATAAATTTCTACTTCTATTTTACTAACTTCATTTTCTTTCTTCTCTTTTACAATCATATTTTGTTGTGCTGCAAATATTCAATTACACTTCTCCTCACTATTTGTAGATAATTTTTCGTATATAAATTACCTAATCAATCATTCATAAAACGAGACATCATTAAATGATATCACATGTCACGAAATTTAATCTCTCATTGATCTAATCTATCGCGAAACATAATTCAAATTTTGCTTTCTCGTCACTACTAATTATTTTTTAGAAGAAAATGAAGAATATAATGCCATGAAAAATTGTAAGTTATTATCGTTCACTATATAATTCTTTCAAAAGGAAGTTAGTTGTAGAAACTTATTAAAATGAATGCTGAAGGCATTTTTTGCTTATGATTCACTAACAACGAGGACTATGCATTTCAACACTCGGAAGTTGGTGCGAAATTGAGATCTTTTTTCACACTCCTCGATAGTCGATCAAGTTCTGCTGCAGCATCTGTTCGCACACTAATATTCTCAGGTGCGCCTAAGCCATCTGTTCCATTAGTGCGATTTAATGATGGAGTTCCGCTTAAACTGTTTGGACCACTTGGTGATCCAGATTTTTTGTGAAGAAGGGAGTTAAAGAAGTTTGCAAGCACACCTTCTCCTGATGGTGTTGAAGTATTGAGTTTTGGTTCCATCTAAAATTTACTCACGGCTTAATCATCATGCCTTAAAATAGATATTAATAATTTATTTACCTTTTTATTTGGAGAACTTTGACTACTTGGAGTTCGTGGTGCTTTACCACCACCAGGTTGAGGCGTTCGCATTGGCGACACTGATCTCGTCGTTTGTTGTTGTTGTCCGCCACCTTGTTGAAGAATTTGCAATTGTCTCGCTAAGAATGCTTGTTCGTCTTCTGTTTGAACTTCAACTTCTTTATTTGACACAGATTTTCGCGAAGGTGGATGAGCGATGATATCATTGTAAAAGTCATCAGGTTTACAAGAGTGCATATTTTCATATAATATGCTTATCTTTTTCTGATTGTCCCAGCCCGCTGGTCTATAAAAACAGTTTGTTGATAAAAAGATATAGATAAAATATAAATTTAAAATTGTTGCTAGTTCGAGATAACTTACATTAATACTGCATCCTTTTCCACAACTAATGCCGGCGTTCTGAATGGCAAATCGTAGATTCGATGTGTTAAATATTTATATAATAAATCACAGTTTTTATCCTCTTTAACACTGGTATAAAATAACGATGCTCCATAATGAAGACAAAATCTTCGAATCCATTGCTGCATAAAGTCAAAGTGCTCTTCTCTATAATCATACTCTTTTTCAAGTGTGATCATATAATCAGTTTTTGTGATGACAACTACAATGTCAAGTCCATGATTTGTTACTAAACAACCATCAGGCAGTGGCATAAGATCTAAGTCATCTTCAACTGAAGAGAGCCTATTTGTTCGCTTCATTGGCGAACCTGGATCGAGTTCATCGGCAGTTTCACAATACGTTTGCCACAAATTTACTAATCGCTGTTTCTCAGCTTGACGTTCTTCTGGTGATATTTTTAATTGTTCTAAATGATCCCCAAGCACTTTCATCCAATGTTCGAGTTGTTCTTGCCAATTCCAAGGTGTTGTCATTGATATAGCAAGTATGACGAGTGTGTGAGCGTAATTTTTCTCATTAAGTGCAAATTTTAAGAGATTCAGATGTCCAATATCACCGTCTAATATCCACACACCAAGTCGTGTTAAATCTGTAAAAAAAATTTCGTTTAATTTTAATGTTTTACGAAAAATTTTAATATTTATTTACCATCTCGATATTCATCTCTTACATCTATGTATGCATATTCTAAACCAGATCCTTTTTTAGGATCTTCTACACCTTGCAATTTCGCAATGAGTGACGTTTTGCCAGATGAGTTGTCTCCCAGCACTAACACACATTTATTTGACGGTAATTTTGCTGTGCCTTGTTTTTGAACTTCACCAAGAATCTCTGACCTGCAAAATTGTTCAAACAAAATGACATTAAGTAAAAAATTGATAAGAACATCATCATCAATTTAATAATAAAGATTTTTCTATTAAAAGAAGAGGAAAATCGATTGTAGCAAAAAATCGATTTTACTTTTCACACAGCTGGATCTTCTTGTTTAAATCATTTTGCGAAAGCGAAATTTTCACTTTTCTCACTCACTGGATCTGTCAATTTTATATTATTCACTTCTTCTTTCCCTAAAAATCTTATGTATGTTGAATCAAAATGCGATTAGATTTAAGTGGCATAAAGAAAAATTATAAACATGAGAAAATAATTCTCACGACATGAAAT
Source organism: Polypedilum pembai (assembly GCA_014622435.1). Classification (NCBI taxonomy): domain Eukaryota; kingdom Metazoa; phylum Arthropoda; class Insecta; order Diptera; family Chironomidae; genus Polypedilum; species Polypedilum pembai. The sequence goes on from JACWBX010000260.1 coordinate 13,751, forward strand.
TTATGAAAATGAGGAATTGTAATTCGTGGATGATGATGAGATAAAGAAGTGGTAAATACAACAACGAAAAATAGGCGTAACGACGAGAATAGAAAAAGAAATGTTAAGTGAGAGAGACGAGAAAAAAAAATTGAAAAAGATTTTTCAGAAATTGCTTACGCACGAGCCACATACCATAAATTCTCCTTTGTTTCTACATTATCCTTCTTTTTCGCAGGTGAGAGTCCATTTATCTGCGTCGAAATCTCCATATTTAGATCTGGAAAGCACAATTTTTGATAATTTTCTCTATTATGTTACTTGCAGCTTATTTTAAATGAAAATTTTTTGAAATGAGTCAGTTAGGGTTAAGTTTATTATTTTGAATTGCTGTTGCACAACATTTTTGAAAGGGCGAATGAAGAAAAGAATTGACGAATTTATCCTAAACATTTTATTAAACTTGAAAATTTAATTTTAAAATATTATTTCGGAGTTAAATAATTAAACAATGGGCATAAGACAACTTCAAACTTTTATGCAAAAATATGTACCAAATGGATATATTGATTTTTCAATTATAGAGGAATGTAAACAATATTTTGAGTAAGTGTATTTTGATTAAAAATTAAAAATGAACAATGAAATGTATTCTTTTTAGACAGAATGATGAAAAACCAATTATTGTTGTTGACTTGATGGGATTATTAAGTTTAGTGCAAGAGAATCCAGCTGATACTTTGTGTGGTGGACGTCATAATATTTATATGTTATATTATGATAATTTATTGTCTAATCTTTCAATCCATTGTGAACTTATCTTCTTCGTCGGTAAGCAAATTCATTTCTTGATAAGTTATATCTTTTGCTTTATACACAGAGAAAATTCTGTTCCGATACTTTGAATTTAGATGGACCAGTTCAAATGCAGAAATATGATACATGGATTAAAAGACAAAATAGTAGATATAATGAATACATACAGTTAATGGATCTAATTTATGAAAGAAAATTAACACTTAATGAAATCGTTAATAACGTTAGACCTGTGTCACTTACCACACATTTGCCAGTTATTAAGCATGTAGCAAAGAAATATGGACGAATATATACTACGGTCACAAAAGAATGTGACACTGAGATTGCTCGATATGCATCTTTAAATCCTCGAGTTATTGCAATATTAGCAGATGATACAGACTTTTTAATCTTCAGTGGAAACTGGAAATATCTTTCAATAAAGAACATGGATCACAATACACTAATTACAAAAGAATACAATCGAATAGCTTTAAGAGAGTATTTACAACTAAATGATTCTGAGATGGTGGTGTTCAGTACGCTTGCTGGTAACGATATAATAAATTTCGAAGAAGTTGAAAAATTTCATATGAATTTGATTGGACGAAAAAATCTTTGTCAATTTCGTTTTCCTGCATTAGCACATAAAATCAAAAATGATTTACCTAAAAATCATTTTGATCTCATCAAAACTATTGCAAAAATTATTTTTAAGAATACTTACAGTTCAACTTTACAACGAATTCATGAAAGTTTTGAAATGTTCAATCTTAATTTTCCTATCAATGAACCAAATGATCCATTGCTGAAGCTCTGTCGGGACAATAATTACGATTTCATTTATTCAGTTTTAAAAAAGATGAAAAAAAATTTCACTCTTTTATATTATGATTTGCGATTAAAAGAGCTCCCAAATTATCACAAGATTACAATACGTCTATTTCGCAAGCAAATTGGTATTATTCTAAAGCATGACATTCAAGTAAAAGGAATGAAATATCCTATTGCTGCAAAAACTTCACATCATAGCTCTTATGACACTTATTTTGTTGAACCAATCTACCCGTCACAAGAATTGCCTCCATTGCTTGAACTTTTGCAGCGACAGAGTTATTCTCATCATGATGCACTTCGATTTAAATTACTAAAATGGACTCTTGATATCAATAAGAAGATGAAAAATTTTGATTTACAAACTATTCCACACAATTATTTCCTCGACATGCTAGTACTTACTTTCCTTGTCGAAAATAAATTGATTGACCCAATAGAAGCAGATTTAATTTTACTAACAATTAAACATGTGAATACAAACACTATACTCGAAAATTTAAAAATGCCTGATTATTTGGATCCAAGAATTTTTTATGTATCATTCTTATTCACAAAAATCTATGGAATGGTTCATCGATCTTTGGAAACAGTTGGTTTAAAAATGCTAAGGGTAAAATATACTTTATAATGAAAATATGCCTAAATTAACATATAATTTATTTATTTATAGAAAGTGATAAATTTTGATGGACTATTGTTTCACTATCTTTATCAAAAGTACCTAATTAAGCCATTTAAAGTTAGTCAATTGTTAAATGAACTTAACGAATATTGTCTATATAGATAAGATTAAATTATATTTAACATTAATGTTGTATGATAAATGCAGTACAAAATAAACTAAGTCATAAATAAAACTACTTTAAGAAAATTACTTTCTGTTGAATAATTATTAAATATAATAACCGTTAATTTTCAAATTTTTGAAATCAAAAAAAAATTATGACAGTTTTCAACTGTCGCAAAAAAATAAAAACCTCATTACACAAAACTGCCTAAATTAATTTTTAATTTTAACACGTTTTGATTGAATGATTTAATTTAATAATGGGCATTCGAAATTTACAAACATTTATGCAAAAACATGTACCAAACGGTTATGTGGATATATCTTTAATAGATGAATGTAAAGAATATTTTCGGTAAGTATTATAAATTAAGCTTCATGCAAACTTTACATTTAAAAATTTTCATATTGCAGAAAGTACAATGAGCGTCCAATAATTATTATTGATTTGATAGGTTTAATTACTATGCCACTAAATAACTATGAAATACTTTGTGGAGGACGATATAATAAGTACAAAGAATTTTATGAAAATCTATTCAAACAAATGACGCTTCATGCAGACCTCGTTTTCTTTGAAGGTAAATTTAATGTTGAAGAAAATGTTCGATAAAGTATTTAAACTGTTTTAAATTCCTTTTATATTTATTTAGATGGACCAATATGTTCAGAAAAAATGGAAACATGGTTTAAGAGGCATAATGATAAATATGAAAATTGCATTAAAATTTGTAGATATATAGATAATCAGTACTCATTGAAAGAAATCCTTTCTATTTTTCAAGAAATACCTTTAATATTTACACATTTACCTATCATTGAGTCTTTGTCAAGAGAATATGGCACATTAATATTGACAATTACAAAAGAATGTGATGCTGAGATTGCTCGATATGCATCTTTAAATCCTCGAGTTATTGCAGTGTTAGCAGATGATACAGACTTTTTGATCTTCAGTGGAAACTGGAAATATCTTTCAATAAAGGATATGGATCAAAATACATTAATCACAAAAGAATATAATCGAACAGCTTTGAGAAAACATTTGCAATTAACTGATTTTGAGTTGGTGATTCTAAGCACACTTAATGGAAATGACGTCATACAATACGAGGATACTTCAAAATTTCATAGATCTTTACTACGTGGTCAAAATTTTTGGGATTGCTCTGTTCGATTTCGAGCATTAGCAGCATATATTCATGATTTGCCATCTTGTGAAAATTATGAAGAACTTTTGAAAGCTTTAGCCATGACATTATTTCAAAATACTGATGTAATTCATTTGAAGAAAATTGAAAAAAGTCTTGATTTTTACAGTGTCGATTTTACACCGATTGAGCCTTCTGATCCATTGGTAAAACTCTGCAGAGATAAGAGTTATGATTTTGTTTATGCAGTTCTCAAAAGAATGCCAGATACATTCATTGTATCATATTATGACATGCAATCAAACGATTTTCCTAATCTTTTCGAAAAAACAATGAAATTATTTTCATCTCAAATTGGCATAATTTTAAAATCAGCTGAAATTCAATATAAAGTAAACACAAAAAAGAGTCATGAAACTGGTTATGATTCATATTATGTCAAACCTACATTGCCTGATTCAAATTTACCAGATGTGCCTTTATATAAGCTTTTACAACGTGATAAATTTCCTTCTTTTAACGAATTGCGCTTCATATTATTAAAGTGGACTATTAGTGACAATGAAAAATTTCGTAATTTCAATCTTCAATTGATACCGAAAAATTATTTGCAAGACGTTGTACTTTTAACCTTTCTCGTTAACGAAGGATTCATTAATGTCAAAGAAGCTGACATAATTTTGCTCTCTATCAAATATGTTGAAGAAAATGCAATTTCTCAAATTACAATATTACCAGAACATTTAGATCCACGTGGATTCCGTATTGCATTTCTGTTTGGAAAATTTCACTCATATGTTGAAAAATCTTTTGAGGTCACTGGACTTCAAGATCTCTGCGTAAGTTTTTAAAATATTTTTTTAATTTTTCTTATTTCAAAATCTTTTATTTCTATAGAAATTGATTAACTTTGATGGTGTTTTATTTAACAAACTCTATCTGCATTACACAAATGCAATTTCCTTTAATGCAGAACAATTATTGGGAGATGTCGCAAAGTATCGAATTTATTGTTGAAATAATACAAATTTTTGAATCTTGAAATATGTTTATCTAATGTACCTGCTGATGTACCATCTTTACTCGAATATAAGAGTCGACTCTTATAATATTTTTAAAATTTTCACTTTTTCGAAAAAAGTAAGTTGTCTTTTTTAAAAAAGTTAAAAATCGTTCTCTCCGACTCTTATATTGAGACAAGATGCTAACTTTTTTTCTGTGTTAATCTAAAAATATAAAGAACAATATTACTAATAAGAAAGATATACAAAATATAAAACAATCCTTAAATTTATGAAGTCTCAAGTGTACATTCTTTCTTTTTGTATCAAATTTTAAATCGTTTAAGAAATTAAAATATTTCCTCATTGTAATCAAGGTTGAGATACTTAATAATAAGTTAATTAAATCTAATAAACTTTTAACTAAAAAATAAGTGTCTTAGCCCTCATTGAAATACTTGACATAAATTCTCAAAGTAACAAGAAAGCATCTATGCATAAAATTGAAAAGAAAAATGTTGTCATTTGAAAATTGTCTTGTTTTATTTTATATAAATAATTTATGTCAAAAACTAATAGAAATATATAAAAATGAATAGATAGTCATAGTCAAATGAAAAAAAAAGATAAATCTGGAGCATTCAGGGAAATAATTAATAATCGTTTCGTTTATTACCCGATCTTCGTTCACGGCGGGAAATAGATTGAATTTGTTTTGGTCGAAGATTATTTTTGGAACTAAACAGAGACTCAATGAAAATCATGTTCTGTGATTTTTCTTTCAGCGTAAATTTTTTTTTCTCCTCGCTCACTGCTTGTTTTAATTGAACAAAAATAAAGGAGAGGGTAATTATTAGTCCGCCTACACGCTTAAGCTATTTGAAGAATACGCACGCACACTCTAGTGAAACAACACTCATCACTATTCATATAGAATAACAAAATTTCGATAGATTTAGAAAGAGAGAAAGATGTGCAAAACTTTGTATGTTATTTTTAATCTTATGTAAAAAAATACACAGAAAGAATTTCGAAATTTTCAAAGAAATGAAAATGAAATTTTTTTCTTTTCGCTTCACAGGTGGGTATGCCTGACACCTTATTAGGTAGTTTGTAAAAAATGTTTTACTACAATTTACGAACAGGTGCTGAATGGATGAAGGAAAAATGAAAACACATGATGATTTATTTTTTTAAAATTTTGCTCTTTTAATATTTTCGCAAATAGAATCTTATCATTTTAATTCATTTTCTCAATAAACGAAAAAAATTATAAACAGTCTCCTTAACGATAAGTAAAAATGAATGCAAATTTTTTCTCATTTTCTTTTCTATCGTCCATTTCAATATACCAAATAAATCATAAAAGTCAGTTTTTTTATATAATTAAAAGACAATTATTTAATCAAAAAAAAAAAACATCATATAGAAATGAATGATAATTGAAAGGACTTTTTTGTTTTTAAATTAAAGAAATTAAATAATAGAAAAATTTCTTCACAAAAACTGATGGCGGTGTATTGTGATATGTTGATGTTGTTGTTTTTGGGGTGTGCAGACGGTTGTTGTTGTTGTTGTTTTTAATTATTAATAGATGTAATTATAATAGAAAAAATGTAGAAAGTAAAATTGTTGTTGATTGGTTGTGTGTTTGTTTTTGGTGTGATTGATTTAGAAGCATTTGCGGTGAACAATGCCTGGGCCTGATTCGTCGTATTCTTCCTTTGAGATCCACATCTGTTGGAAGGTTGAGAGTGATGCCAAGATTGAACCTCCGATCCAGACTGAGTATTTACGTTCTGGTGGAGCAATGATCTTAATCTTGATGGTTGATGGGGCAAGAGCTGTCATTTCCTTTTGCATACGATCAGCAATACCTGGATACATAGTTGTACCTCCTGACAAGACGTTGTTAGCGTACAAGTCCTTACGGATATCAACATCGCACTTCATGATTGAATTGTAGACGGTCTCGTGAATACCGCATGATTCCATACCCAAGAATGATGGTTGGAAGAGTGACTCTGGGCAACGGAAACGTTCATTACCGATGGTGATAACTTGACCATCAGGCAATTCATATGACTTCTCGAGTGATGTTGATGCGGCAGCGGTGGCCATTTCTTGTTCGAAGTCCAAAGCAACATAGCACAATTTCTCCTTAATGTCACGAACGATTTCACGTTCAGCTGTTGTGACGAATGAGTAACCGCGTTCGGTCAAGATCTTCATCAAGTAGTCAGTCAAGTCGCGACCGGCCAAGTCAAGACGGAGGATGGCATGTGGCAAAGCATAACCTTCATAAATTGGGACTGTGTGTGAGACACCATCACCTGAGTCCAAAACAATACCGGTGGTACGACCTGAAGCGTACAATGAGAGAACGGCTTGGATGGCGACGTACATGGCTGGTGAGTTGAATGTTTCAAACATGATTTGTGTCATCTTCTCACGGTTAGCCTTTGGATTCAATGGGGCTTCTGTGAGCAAGACTGGGTGCTCCTCTGGGGCAACGCGGAGTTCATTGTAGAAAGTGTGATGCCAGATCTTCTCCATATCATCCCAGTTTGTGATGATACCGTGCTCAATTGGATATTTCAAGGTAAGGATACCTCTCTTGCTTTGGGCCTCATCACCAACATATGAGTCTTTTTGACCCATACCGACCATGACACCTTGGTGACGTGGGCGACCTACAATTGATGGGAAGACAGCGCGTGGAGCGTCATCACCAGCGAAACCGGCTTTGCACATTCCTGAGCCGTTGTCAACGACCAATGCAGCAACATCATCATCACACATTTTGAATGGAGTTTAAGTTTTTTTCTATTGTTTTAATTTTTCCAAAATTATTTATGAAGGTGAAAAATTTTTTTCGATAGATGCGTAGGAGGAAGAAAAAAATAGAAAAAATATCCATAATTAGTCACGCACACATCTTTTTTTTCAAAATTTTCTTCTCTCTCTTTGAATAGCGATAATTTTCAAAAAAGAAAAAAACTTTTCTTCTCTGTTATGAATCAGAAAAATGAGCGATCTCCAAAAATAGCTCTTAGACTTTTAGATTATAAACAGATCAAGTTTTTATTTTTTGATAAATTATCATCGTCATTTGTGATTCATCAATTCACAATTGCTTTTTTCTCTTTAATTAATTCTAAAGCAATAACAAAATGAAAATTGAAAGCTTTTCACAATTCTTCATTGCCATATAAGGAAATTTTCTATTTTCAAAGTTTTATACTATTAAATTTCAAAATATTTTCATTTCTTTTCTATTGTTTATTGAAAATTAATTTTTGAGCCTTGATGAATCACTTTTATTTTGACACTTAGTTAATTTAATTAAATTAAAAATATCTAAGTAACAAGAGAGAGAGAAAGTGAAAAATTTGTAAACTCCTTCCACGAACCTTCACTACAAGAAACTGAAGCCACCAGAAACGATCTGTACACTTTAACTAAACGACTTTCGTTCCTTACACTCGAATTTATAGTGAGTTTGAAGTATGAGCGTTGGAGTTTTTCACAATAATGTTAGTGGTTTTTCTTTATTTTCTGGCACATTCACAATCACAATATAATAAACTACTTAGTGAGTGATCGTCGGTGAAAAGGAATGTTTGCCTGTGTATGATGAAAATTTTTGTAAACACTGCCAAAATAGAAAATGTTTGGATGAAAGAAACTGACACAAATGTAAATTTTTCCATTGCATGACTTAAATACAAATGTCCCGATGATCGTGACTCTTGAAAGTGTTAGAGAACTAGAAATACGAACTCTTTTCCATGCTTCATTAACATATGTGTGTATACGATCGTTGGTGTATATTACGAAACATATTCATCTTTTCATTTACTTTCGTCAGGTGGTTCGCGTTTTCTTGATAAAAAATTGAAAATGATTTTTTATGGAAAAAAGTTGACTGATTTAATGAAAAATTATTGAATGAAAATTTTCAATTTTTAAATAATCAATTTTATATTTGATCAAAGAAAAAGTCTTTAATTCATTTCGAAAAATGTTTAAAAAGAAAATTTTGCTTAAGTAATTCATTCATGTTTTGTTTAACCAAAGATGGATTTTTCCGCAAATCTTAAAACGTTACATGAGAATGTATTGGAGTGGATTTTCACGTAGGAGATGAATTTTTATGGAATTTAGGTGATTTGATTGCATGCACAATTGTGTGGAAAGAACGACGAAAAGAAGAAAAATCAAATATTTATTTTTCTGAGAAGACAGACATTTCTCGCTTTAGTTGTGAGTAAATTTTGAACAATTTGTGTGGATGAAATGATGATGAAGACAAAAAAGGATATTTTCATTAACGCTTCGCAAGAGACACACATTTTCCCACGGTAAAGAAGAGCAGAACATCTTATGATGTCATTGTTAATTTCTTTTTTATTTACTTCAAATTATTTTCACTTTCAGCTCTATTCTATTTTTTCATCTCTTCATACAGAAACGTCATAAATAATTTGAGTAGCTAGTACTTGAGAAATAAATAACAAGTAACATTAGACATGTTTTTGACACTTTTGTCTCATTGATGTGAAAAATTGATTGTGAACAGAGATAGTAAAATAGATGTGAACATAGTCTCACTTCAAAACAACCAGAAAAAGACATGAAGTAATGTAAACGAACGAGAAGCTGCCTGCCACACACCAATAACCAACATCATCAAGCTTCTTGCTTCAAAAATAGCGTTTTTTTCAATAATTATGAAAAATTTCATTGCATCTTTTTTTCTCCGCAGATTATTTTTAGACATGTAGTGTATGTTAGAGAAACGTTTCCATTTCGCTTCTACTAGCTTTCTTATTCCCTTTTGAAACATTTTCAATTTTTATCTTTGAAGAAAGAAGAGAGATGAAAAATTTAAAGATGTGCGAAAGAAAAAAGATAAATTCTATTAGATTTCGTTTGAACAAAAGTGATTAATATTGTGTGATGGGGCAAATAATAATATTCAATCACTTTTTGGCAAAAAATTTATGTTTTTCTCAATAAAATCGCGTGATCTTATTCTTATATTATTAATTAAGCGCCACATAATCTATGACAATAGAGGAAAATAAATTTTTATTGAAACTTAAGAAAAATTTATCAAGAAACTTTTTAAAAGCCATATTTGCTACGTCCTTCTCGGTTATTTTGTCTATTTGCAGCCCACATTGCTTCAAGTTCTGCAACATTCTTTTCAGCTCGCATCGCAAGATAACTGATTTGATGTTTTCTTTTTGCCAATGCAGGTCCCTTAAATGATTTTAAATTATTAAAGTTTATTAACAAAAATGAAATGAGTAACTTTATTACCTTCTCATCAATTTTTCCTGTAGGTATGAAACTAGTTTCACCTGCCAAACTCTTTCTCAACCAAGCTTCTTTATCAGGCAACACATCTTTATCTGATAAATCGACAATTTGAATTCCATCTAGTTTTGTGCGTTTTGCTTTTGTACCACCAACTAATGCTTTCATTGCTTGTTGATCTAAATCATCATTTGATGGTTGTTCTTCATAGTATTGACTGTAATCTGACTGTTGTTGATTATCAAACTGATTAAGTCTTCCTTCAGCTTGCATTTTTCTTAATTCAAGTCTATTTGCTTCTCGTTCTACCATTGCTTTTATTTCATCTTCATTTACTTGTGGTAGATCTTCATTTGAGTTGAATGTGAAGAATGGCTCGGAGTTATCATCATCACTTTCATCGTCACTGTCTTTACCTTTTCTCTTTGTTGATTTCTTTTTACTATTTTCTACAGTCTTTTTGTGATCCATTAGTGTGTACGGTATTAATCCAACTTTTTTTACTTCTTGATTTGTCACTGTTGAGTTTATTTCAGATGATTGAGTTGTTGATGGTTTTTGTGTAAGATTAGAGGAAGAAGAAGAGATTGAAGCAGGAGTAGATTTTGTTTTTTGAATAATTGAATGTGCAGGTTTTGGTAGCATTCCTAACAGTCCTGATTTTTTATTTGTAGCTGTAGGTCCTGGAAGATACACATCATTTTCATCATCATCATCATCTTTGAAATCTGATAATTTTGGAATCGTAATTTTAACTTTTTGCTTGACTTTTGGTGGAGGTGGAAGAGGAACTTCTGGCGTTTCTTTTTTATGCAAGAATTCATCATCGTCTTCTTCAACGATACTCGTGTGAACTTCTTTTGGTTGTGGTAATTGAATTTTCGTTGATTTTTCTAAAATTAAATCTTTATCGGTATTTTTATGATTTAACCCATTTTCTTTTGTATTTGGAGTTCCAGTCACTTCTTCTTCATCTGTAATATTATCTTCTTCATCACTAGAGCCGTAATTTACAAGAGAAAGCATTTTATTTAAAAATTATTATTTTTCAAATATTTTTATAGTAAACAAAACAAAGTGTTATAAAATTATAACAGTTTTCAAATTTTTTTAATGCGCACCCTCATAAAATTTTTAGTTCAAAAATCTTAGAAACGTTAAAACTCAAAAAATAAAATTATTTTTAAACCTTTTTAAGAACTATTGTTAATTATTTATTATGATAGAAATAAGGAAAATTAATTGATTAATAAAATAACTCAAAGTCTGAAACAAAAAATTTTCGTTAAAAAAAAACGCAAAAGTTTTTTGATTAAATCTGAGATTTAATATTAATCGTCAAAGATTAAAATTAATCCAATGATTTTAAATTAAGACAAGATTAAAGTGTTCAATCTGAAAGTTGAATTAGAGAAAAGGAATAAAAGACAAATTTTTAGAATACTTTAAATTTTTTGTGTATTTTTATTGAGTAAATAAAATATTAAAAATTTGTTTCACAAATAAAAGAAGAGAATTTTTCATTAATAATTTTTTAATACTACCTCGTGTTCAACTTCTTCTTTTGATTTAAATTTCTAATGATTAATATCTTCTTAATAATATCCTAAACTCTTTTCTGGAATTTTTTATGTTTCATATAAATTTTTTTTTAAATTGTGAAATAAAAAAAATGGAACAAAGTTTGTGTGTAGACAAATCAGATCTGAAATAAATAATTATTGCTGCATGTAAAATGCATGTGCGTAGATTCTCGGAAGTCCATAGGCAAATTCTTGTGATTTTCCTCATTCTTCTAATCTATCTATCAATCTAAGACAGGAACATTAAACTCAATCATCAATATAATCACTTATGAGTAACCACTCATTCGTAAAAATGACTTTAAATCACAATTATCTCACAGATTCTCATGTTCAAAAATATATGTATATATATATCTCTATCAATATGTTTGTGTATATAATATGTATCGAATTGTTTTGTTGTGCAATTAGTTAACTAGACTAAAATCAATAAGACATGTGTCGAAGATAAATTTATGGATTATTCATCGTCATCATCGTCATCGCTTAGACTACAACACATTTTTTCTCCTCCTTCAAAAAGCACCCGGATTTGTTTGCGATAACATTGTGATAACGATCAGAGTTAAATTAATCACTTTGTGTAATCTGTAAAAGGAGGATAAGAGGGAGAGAGAAAGAGAGAAAAATAATAAGAGAAGTGAGAACGTAATGTAGTTAATGTTGAATCATTATGTTTGATTGTAAGTAGCTCAAGAGCGAAATTGATGTTAATTCTCTGATATTTTTTTATAGCGAAAACCAAAAAACATGAAATCCAAAAATAAATTCTTCTTTTCTAGCATAAATAAATAATAGTGTATGAATAGGAAGCGATGGCTGTAGCAGCAGTGATTTTAGCAGTAAACAGCATTTGGGTAAAAATAATATAGTAAGACACAATTTTTCAAAAACATCTCATCATCTCTTTTGATTTTGTTAAAAAAAATATTTGCTAGCAAGCTTCATGAATTTTTTATTTGCATAGGCAAGCATAAAAAATAAAATTTAATAAAAATTTTCACCAACTCTCTCAACAAGTGAATATGATGAGATTTTTTAAATAAAATAATAATAAAAACTTTTTTATACATGAAAAAGCTCAAAAAATATTAATTGAGGTAAGCAAAAGCAAGAGCGAGCGAGAGAGAGAGAGAGGCAGAAAGAACAAGAAAATGAAATATTTACAAAGAGAAAGCCTTTAGGATAAAATTTGAGAGTTCAATATAAGAGTAGAAGCTGAGTAAAGCATAAAATGGATGAACATAATAGTTTGCTGCAAATAAGAGTAATTTGTAAAACCAAATGCGTGCCTAAGTATAGATTATGTGTCATTCATTAAAGCCTGTCTAAATTAAATAGCAGAAAGCGGAAAAAATAAATTTAGCATAAAATGTTGTTTGCCAATACCTGAAAAAGTGGTGCAGTATTTTTTATTATATCATTTTTGTGATGTGCATTATAGCAGGTTGCAAATTTAATTTTAACGAGCTTAAATATGCAGATATAGATTTTTTAACTAAAAATAAAAATAGAATTTTTTATAGTATATAAAGCTGGCAGAAAAGCTTGAATTAGAAAAAAATAAAAAGTTTTATAAAACAGAGACTCATGAGGGCAATTTCCATTAATATTTTGAAAACTTTTCCTTATAAGCCTCCATGCAGATTCAAAGAAGTCTTTATACATCAGTTAATGTTGTTGCCATCACTTATATCCTATGTATAGTTTTGTCATGTACCATTCAATCCACAAAATGCATCAAAAAAGCTAGGGTAATCTGTGAAAAATAATAAAAAACTTTTTCTTTCTCTTCCGATGTTTCTCATTGACTATGGTTTTACATATGTTGCACAAAAACTTGATTTTGTTATAAAACTTTACATAGAAATTTATTTCTTTATACAATATTCGCCAAAAGCAAAGAGAAAAAGAAATTTTGAATACAAGAAATAATAGATAAAACTCGTTTAGAGTTTTAGTATCAAAAACTGTTTAAGCTATTCTATTATTTCTTGCTAAAAAAAGAGAAAACAACAACTAAAATATCGAATGGACGATCTAAATAATACAAAATTAAAGAAGAGCGAGAACGAATAATGCTGCAGGATTTATCCAATTTGTAGTATTTCACACATATGGATGGACATAAGTAAAATAAGTAAACTTTATGTCTGCATGAATAATAATAATAAAAAAACAACTAAGCCGTAATTTTGTGGTCTATGCCTCAATTAAAAATGAATAAATTTTTGTGTAATAGTCTGAATACACCAAAAAGAGGGATAAAAAAGATTCAGTAGCATGTAAAATAAGATAGAAAAAAAAGTTTATTATACAAGCTTATTTTTATGATCATCATCATTTTATTCCATTAAAAGTGTGTGTGTTTTTTGTGTGATTAATTTTTCGGTCTGTATTATAATAATTTGTCATACAATTTTTCATCATTCTAATATATTTCATTGCGGTTAAATTCATTATCACACAAAATAATCCAATAAAAGCAGAACAAAACAATTCGAGGACGACAAGGAACAAACAAAGTTTTTTAAGTTTATTTTTATTATAAAAAATGAACTCTCTAAGCTTGCTATGCTTACTAATTTATTTCTAACTTTTAAAAGCTTTTATTTCCTTATTCTTTTTTTATTGTTTTGTGTGTATGCGTGTTATCTTTACTCATATAAAAATTTTCACAGTTAAAGAAAAAGCAATAACATCAAAAACTGAAAAGAAAAATTTTCTCTTTCATTTAAGTTCTCTCGATTGACTCTGTTTGTTTATTTTTTCTTCTTCTTCTTTCTCAATCTATTGTTCTATACTTTTTTACATTTTAATATGCTTCATAACGTGCTACTTCATTCGGAAATTTTCTCCTTTTTTCCTCTTTCTATCAATTTTGTTGATGCTTCTCTCTTTCTATTTTCATTAACGACTATAATGTGGCACTTTTGTACGCTAATGATGTTGACAGAGCATGGTAAAAATAAATCTAGCTTAGAGTTCTTTGAGATTTAAAATGTAGCTCCTTTAGTTAGTGGCACTTATTGAAGAGAGCAATTTTTCATGTTTCAACACTTTATCATGACATAGAGACTGCTGTTTTTCATTTTTCAAGTGCACTCTTTATTTGCAAATATTTGCATTATGAAAATATCAACAATGTTTATTCTCTCACTTTTATCTTATTTACCGGTACTTCTTTCTCATCAATTATATGTTCAACTTCATTAACGCACTTAAGTCTCATCCTTTTTTACTATAATCACTCATTCATTAAGTTTTTTATTTAAAGAAAAAGAACTAAAAAGCTAAAAAGGTGAAAAAAGCATTGCAATAAATATCAAGTATCATTGTAGCAATAAAAAGGAAAAATTTAAACAAGTAATTTGTATTTTGAACAAAAAAAGGAGCAAGAATAATTTTTTAGCAAGTTTTTCGTCACATTTCTTTTCTCTTTTTATTTCTTTCATGACAAGAAGGGATTGTTATTAAAGTAACCGAACTATTTTGCTTTTTAATGGAAAATTATTGCAGTACTGAAGTTTCTACTGTGCGTTATATTATTCTGTTATATGTCGCTGACAGTATTTAAAAATGAGCATAAAAAGTAAAATAAATGTGAAGAGGCAATGGAAAATTTTTTGCTTGCTCACGACGGGCGAAAATATTGCATTCCAAATAGAGAGTGGAAAAGCATGCAAGAGTTTATTATTACCGCACTGTATTTTCTATATACGATGTTGTTTTTGATAAATATGAAAAAAATAAATAATATATTGTCCCCAATCGTGTCACAGATTTTTTCTCATTTTTCTATAATAAATATATGTATGCGCTTTCGCTTGCTGTCGAAGCAAAGTTTTCTACATTAAAATTTTTTATACAAAAGCAATTTGAGTCCATTTCCTCGTATTTTATTTATAGCATTGTGCTTAAAAGAATTAAATACATATTTATTTTTATTTTTGCGGTTGTATATAGCCATTAAGTATCCTTTAATGAAGGACTCACATTTATGGATTGTCCCATAATAATAACATGATACATAAAATTATAATAATAGAAATATATAAATAAAAAAATCTAGAGAGAGAGAGAGAGAGTATGTATTCGAGTGAGTGAGGAAAATTTATTAACATAGAACAGGCCATTTAAATGGAGCAGCACATAAATAAATTAAAGCGAGTAACTGAAGCAGTATGGAAATGCATAAAAATTTAAATTTAAAATAATATTACACGCGTATACGGTAGCAGTGAAACAGAAAATCTCTTTTGACGCGCATTAATGTGAGATCGATAAATTTTGCCTGCTATTCGAGAGCTATTAAAATTTCAAAAACATTTCAGTAAAAAAAGAACTTGAAAAGCCTATTGAGGATCTAAAAATATTTAACTATCAGATTGTCGTAATTTTTTCGCTCTAAATAGCGATTCTTTGTATGTAAAAAGTAGATACACAATAAACAACTTGTTGTCATAACATAAAGCCTTGTGTACGCGATCTAAAGAAGAAAAGCTTTTGAATTATTTTATGTGTGTGTAAAAAAAAGAAAGAGAAAAACTCTCTAAAGCACATGTTGCTGATACATATACCTCAACATTTAAAATATTTTTCCTCTCGTCTCACAATTGCCTTTTAAAATATTGTATGCGAGAAAAATAAAAATTTCACCTTGGGCAGAGTTTTTTCATTTCAAAGCAAAGGAAGAAATTAAAAAATACACAAAGTGAAATGATTGCGCAACATACAGAGAAAAAGTGATAAAGTCAATTACGGGAATTTATTATATACGATTGCTATCAGCATAAATAAGAAACTTTAAAGTATAATACCATATGTTAACTTTTTCATACTATAAATATCAAATTTTAATGATTAAACATGTGAACGAGAAATAAAAACAATATTTAAGAAGTTTTCTTTTGATATTTTTCTCACTTGTATGCAAAGAAAAATCAACGTGAAAATTTTGTGTGTGGCTTTTAATAGGTAGCAAATTCTATTCGCAGAAGGAATTTCTTCACTTTTATTCATGAAATTAAAAATATAAATATCTTTTTGTGTATAGATATGTGTGTGCGAGAATATTAATAGATCGCTCATGCTCTCTCTTTATAAACATTCTGATATAATAAATTTCCTACCCAATTTTACGCTTGGCATTTAATAATTATTATGTGGCGTAGGTTAAATTGCTACAGAAATTTTACAAACAAAAAAATCTCATTAAAATTGTTCTCTCCTCATCACCTTTATTTTATGTATATATAATTCACTTCTAATTTGATAAACATAGAATGAAATCCTAAAACGCAGAAAAAGCTCATTTCAATTTGTGTCCTATTTTAATCAAATATTTACAAAACTATTTATAGTATTTGCTAAATAAATGAAGTAATTATTTGTGTCAAAATTTGAATGCAATGCAATGTTCGTGAGGTATATCCATTTGTTAAAATTATAAAGGCTGAGCAGTAACAAATTTATTTGATGTCAAATGCAGATTGCTGCTAAGTATAAAATAATCATTGCGAAAAAAAGTACTTAATGTAAACTTATACCATTTGTTACTATATCTTGACCTAATAAGTGCTCTAGAGTGAAATTTCTCTTAGGCCTACATATGGACGTACTTATTGTTCATCAAAAAGCACTCCAGTAAGCGCAAATAAAAAGAAGTAATATATTTAGGAGGGCATGTCATGCGAGCTAGCAAAAAAGAGAGAGAGAAAAGTGAATATTTTTTTTCTTTAGTGTTAACAATGAATGAGTGAGCGAATGAATGAATGAATAGAGAAAAAGTCTATTGTTGTAATTCATCATTTTTATCATATTTCATTTCTTTTCTGTTTTTGCTTATTCGTTT
>JACWBX010000261.1:0-63868 GCA_014622435.1 Polypedilum pembai
AATGCTCTTCTTTTGAGTATTCTCAACAAACTAATTTTCAATTCTTGTTTCGCTTGCTTAAATTCAAAGTCTATGAAGATTTTAATGTAAATAATTAATCTTACTTATATAAAAATGAAAAATTGAGTAAGCGAATCTGCAATTTCTGACTGTTCTGTTTCACTTTCCACGAATAAATTGATCAAGAATATGAGAATTATTATTCTCCCTCTCAATTTTTTTCTCTCGATTTCCCATTTATAAGTTTACTTTAACTTGTCAGAAAATAATTTAAAACTTTTATCTAAATGAAAAATTATTCCAATAATTGAAAAATTTAATGAATTGATGAGAAATGAATTGTTTGTTAAACAAAATATTTTTCCACTTAATATTTGATAAAAATAAAATTGTTAAATTTAATTAAAATTTATTATATTGTGTTTGAATATTATGAATCAATCAATATATCATATTTAAGAATTTCATTTGTATTTATTTGTTTAATTAAAGTTTATTTTGAATGTTTCAATGCTCAGCACTAAGTGTTTGAGTGTTTTGATGCTCAGCACAACATTTTTAAGCAATTAGTGCTCAACTCGAAATGTTAGAGAGTTTCAATGTTAAGCCTTAAGTTTTCAAATCTTTAGTGCTCAACACTTATTAATTGACCATTTCAATGTTCAGTATAGTTTTTAAGTGTTTCGATGCTCAATACTAAGTGTTTGAGTATTTAAGTGCTCAACATTAAATGTTAGAAAGTTTCAACGCTAAGCCTAACATTTTGAAATCTTTAGAACTCAGCACTTATTTATTGTATTGTATTTGCATTATTGTGTGCGATTTACAAATATTAAATAAATTTTTTATTCAAATAATTTTTGTTAAAAATTGAGAAACTTGACAGATGTTTTTAGTTTGATTATCTAACAATTTTAAATTGACCTTCAGTGCATACTTAATTTTCATTCTCATCAAAATAATAGCTTTTGACTTTTCTCATTTTTCTAGGTAGTTATAGTGAAAATTTATGACCATGAGTTCATTTGCATATGTGAGCTACGGAAATCGTATGACACTGAAATATTTTTATGTTCATTTAAACCGCAGGAAATGCAGAAAATTTTTTGAAATAAATTTTCACTTTTATGAAAAAATTTTAAAATTTAAATGTTGAATAATTTATTTTTATAGTCTTTGATTATTTATGTTTGCCAACAAAAATGGTTAAAAAATGTGGAAAATGAAAAACAACGGCTTTTTGAATTATTGATCATGCCTAAAAGTTTTTCTAGCACTTTTCCAGCAGTCTATTTTATTGTTATAGTTTCTACTCGTATGCTTTTTAGTCTACAAGCAAATGTTGAATTGTGCAGACATGGAAACTACTACGCGAGGATATTATCATTTTATTCTTATAAAATTTCATCAATGTTATTTTAAAAAATAATTACAATTTGAGAAAAAATGTGAAAATCAATTCAAGTTTCTAGTCAGACACGTGCTTAGAGAAGAAATATAATTAAAATCAATTTTAAAAAAATTTGGATATAAAAATATTTTGTGAAATTTAAGTTTGTTTGGTATTAGTGTTCCTTCACGGAATCAATAAAAAAATATATAGTTTTTGTTCACACATAAATAAATTGATACGAAGCAAGCAAAAATAATAATAAATATTCAATTAAAGGAACTTATAAAGAAAACTTGTGAATTATCAAGCTTAATGGATAAATGGTTTGGTGGTGAGTTGACAACAAATGCAACAGTTATTTTAATCGTCAGAAAATGTGTTTTCGTTTCCTTCCACTTATATGTACCGATGACGACGTTGCAATTGACAATCTTGTGGGAAAAATAGGTGAAAAAAGATTTTTTTTATTTGGAAATCATCTTCCTTTATTGCCTCGAAGGTAAGAATATTTTCATCTCTTTATCTTATCTTTTATATTCAAATTTCAATCAATAACACATGACATAAATGAAAAAATTTACACACCAATTATTCATATATAAAGAGCGCGCACTTTTTCATTCGTTATACATTTTCGACGCAATTTTTTGTTTCGATTTATTAAATAATAAGGAGAAGAAAATTTTTGTTATATTTCGCGGTG
Source organism: Polypedilum pembai (assembly GCA_014622435.1). Classification (NCBI taxonomy): domain Eukaryota; kingdom Metazoa; phylum Arthropoda; class Insecta; order Diptera; family Chironomidae; genus Polypedilum; species Polypedilum pembai. Next base: position 2,097 of record JACWBX010000261.1, read on the forward strand.
TTATTATTTATGTTTAGACTCTCTCCTTGAACGAACAATTGGTTTCCTTGAACTTAAATTTTGTTGCTTTTGTTCAGAAAAGAACAAAAACTTTGAGACTTGCGTTTTCATGTCTAATTCTTTACATTTTGCTAAAGTCAATTATGAGGAAATATTTCATAGCGATTTGCTCAGAACTTTCTTTTATTATGTTTCTTTACCTTCCATGTAATCATGCAATTTTGATAAATTCGTGACAAAATAACTAAGCGTTGTTTACGTTTTCATGATGAACGTTGATCTAAAATCGATATTAGTTTGACCCTCAACGATGGTCATCAATTAATGATTTATGTTGAATAAAATTTTTAAAAATTTTATATTGTGCATTTTTACATAATATATCAGGTTTAGGAAAATTATACTGCAATTAACTATTCAAATTAGGTTTCTTAAAAAGCCGCCTCTTTCAAATTATGACCAACCACATTCGATATACAATTTTACAACTAGGCAAGGTATAAATTATGCAAATTTTTCTTTCCATACATACATTTCACATTCCTTTTTTTTCATTTTACCATGCTTAGTAAGAATAAAAGTTGAATTGGGACAAAGCAATAGAGAACGAATGAGCACACATTTAGATTTATTATGATTTCCATCGCTACCATTTTAATACATTCTATTGTTCTTGATGACGCTCGCGACTTGCATGCAACGATAAATTTCGTCTGATAACAAATCAAATATCATACTTCATTCGCTATTCTATTTTTGAAGTTAACGCAAAAAGTATGAAATATAATGCGAAATAAATTAAAACAATTTGAATTTGCAAGAATAAAAATAATTTTATGGTGTTTAGAAATTCTTTTTCCTCTTACTGCATTCAATTTTTTTTGATAAGTGAAAACAATTGACTCAAATATGAACAATTTCTTTTGTTAGAATTTTTTCACAAAATGCGTTTATATTTATAAGAAAAACATATTTAATAAGTTCTTATTCGATAAACAACCATTAAGTTTTATTTAGTTTTCGTATTTATGAGAGTTATTAACAATTATCACGCGCAACATTTCAATTAGAAAAGAAGAAAAGAAAAATGTTTGTTAGCAGAAAAGAGAAATGTGACATGAAACATGAACATTCAAAAAACACTAAGCGCGACTATGTACAAGAATTTAAATATGAAAGTGAAATAAAAAAGTTAAGTAAATGTCTCGAAAACCTTTTATGTATTTATCAATCGAAGAAGTAAAATTTTCTTTGAAGTAAAAAATAAAAGGAAAAGAAGAAGAGAGACGAAAATGCCCGAAAAAAAGTTTTCAACACGCAAAGTTCAAATGTCGTAAAAAATCGAAAAACAGCAAGCGGGTAAAAGTCAGAGGAGGTAGTAGTAACTGATTGCAATCTTCTTTTTATTTCATTTACCAAACGTTAGCGCATACAATATAGCATTGAAAACCCTTCATTTACGTTACTACCACCAACCACCAAAGAGTTGTTGTATTGCATGAGGAGAAAATAACTTGAACAAACTACACTCATAATTACTTTCTGTGGGAGAAAAAAAACTTTCATTCGATTTGCGGGGCAGTTGGTCGCTGTTGTTCGTTCGTAACGGTAACGGATCGAAATAAAGTGTCAAAGTAAAAAATCGATATAAAAATTAGCTGTTTCCCGTTTTGTTTCACCTTCCAGAAACTCTTTACTCATTCAGTTTTCTTTCCTGTTTGTATTTGGTGACGATGTAAATTTCTTTTTTGCATACTTTTAAAACTGACTCATTATTCTTCTTGCATGCAGTGACACAATATTGTAGTAGAAATTAGTAGAAAAGAAGTTCTTTGTTTTCCATCTTTTTAAGCACTACAGTTGATTGTAAATTACAGGTCGCGAGGAACTTCAACGAGAATGGATCGATATGAAAAGTTGGCTCGCATAGGTGAGGGCAGTTATGGAGTTGTGTACAAATGTAGAGATAGAGAAACTGGTAATTTGGTTGCTGTTAAAAGATTTGTAGAATCAGAGGACGATCCTGCAATAAGAAAAATAGCCCTGAGGGAAATTCGATTATTAAAAGTAAGTAAGCGTTCCTTTTTCACGTACATTTTATTAAAATCTATGAGTAAGCAATTCAACTATTGAATTATTAATGTCCATTCTATTGATTTTTCTTCTATCATTCTTCTATAATTTTCTACATATTTTTCCATTCTAATGACAGAATTTAAAACATCCGAACCTAGTATGTTTACTTGAAGTATTCAGACGCAAAAGACGACTACATTTGGTTTTTGAATTTTGTGAGCACACAGTTCTTCATGAATTGGAGCGAAATCCTCAGGGTGAGATTATTAATCAAATGCTATGCAATAGATATATATCTGTGACATGCTTATTTTTTTACAGGTTGTCCCGACAACTTAACTGCTCAAATTACATATCAGACTCTATTGGGACTAAGTTATTGTCATAAACAAGGTTGTTTGCACCGGGATATTAAACCCGAAAATATCTTATTAACAGCACAAGGACAAGTCAAATTATGTAATTAATTTTTTTGTTCTAACATTGAAAACTTTTTCTAAACAAATATTTTCTCTTTATATACTTTCAGGTGATTTTGGATTTGCTAGGATGTTGAGTAAGTAAAAAACAAAGGGAAGAGTATTTAAATTTGTTCATTTAAAATTAATTAAATTTAAATTATTCCAAACGGATTTTTACAAAAATTATTAATTAACGATTATAAAAACAACGTTAAGCAAAACTTTCATATCATTTGATCAATTCTATGATTTATTATGAGTAATTAATTGCTATGTTAGGAAGATTAAGTTGACTTGAAATTTGAATGATTCGACAAAAGTCAAAATTTAAAATCTTTATTCTAAAGTCCATTGGCACTATATTTTTCCTTAAAATCTTTATTTAAAATTAATAAAAATTAATTTTTAAATCATTTTTAAATGTTCACTCCTTGGTTAAAAAAGTTTTCTCATTCTTTATTGATTTTTTAATCGTTTATTTGATCATGAATATTTTTGACTTTAATTATTATAATCCAAATGCAACAAGAAATTTTATTATTTTTCCATTCTATTAGGTCCTGGAGAAAATTATACAGACTATGTGGCGACCAGATGGTATCGTGCGCCGGAATTACTTGTAGGTGATACGAGTTACGGAACTGGTGTTGATATTTGGGCAGTTGGATGTGTGTTCGCAGAGTTGATTCGAGGTGATGCACTTTGGGCCGGAAGATCAGACGTTGATCAATTATATTTAATACGTCGGACACTTGGTGATCTTTTACCAAAGTACTCGATTTTTATATAAAATTTCAAAATAATGTATTGATAATTTATTGATTATTTTAAGGCATTTACAAATATTCAGTCAGAATGAGTTCTTTAGAGGAATTTCTTTGCCTGTACCCCCAACTCTTGAATCGTTAGAATCTAAAATGCCTCCAAGAATTTTACAAAATCCATATGCGATTGATTTTCTTAAGGTAATATTGTAACATATTATTTTATAAATAAATTTTATAAAAATTTTTTTCTAGAAATGTCTTGATAAAGATCCTAATAAAAGATGGTCATGTGATAGACTACTTCAACATCCATATTTTGAAGATTATATAGTTAAAACAAAAGATCAAGAGATCACGACGAGCCTACCGGATAGTAGTCGACAGAGGGAGAAATCCAAAATATCACAAACATCTCTGCCTACACTCGTTCAGCAAGAAAGTAGGGTTCAACAGAAAAATACATTTTCACGAGCTGATTTTAACCATTTACCAACAATATGAAATTGTACCATTTGCTAATTATTTATTTATTATTTTCATTTCATACAAATTTCAGTATATTTTCAATAACTTATTTTCGAAACCATATTTTTTCCTGCATTTAAAGTGTAAATATTATTTTAAAATTCCTAACTGTCTATGTACCATATAACTAATTTAAGCAACAGCTGAAACAAATAAAATAAAGAAAAAATGTTTATAATCGTCTAAATTCAATTATATATTATGTACATAATTTTATTCTTTTTCTCTTTTTGATAATTTATATAATATAAAGATTACACATCGACAAAAGACTTTTCAATAGGTTTTGTGTTTCATAAAAAACCAAAAACATGCAATATTAACATATATTAAAAAGCTCAATTAGTAGGCAAAAACTTTTGCAGTCGGCGTTTTCTTATTTCATTTGCCTCGTTTGACTCACACTCGCTACTTTCGTTTGCAATAAATGAAGCTGATGATGACGAGGGACTATCTAATGAAGATGAAGTTGTTGATGATTTTATTTTGCTTGAACTGGGCTCAAATGTTGATTTATTAGTTGATGTTGTTGGTTGATCTAAATGATCTTCCATTCCTACATCCTCTATTTTCACTTTGCTCGTATCAATTTTGGCTTCACTTGTAGAAACTGAAGATGAAGAATTTTCTTCATTTTTCTTTATAATATCACTAAATGAAGATGAAGAAGATGTTGATGGTTGTTGTTGATTAGACTGTTGCTGTGATGGAATTGCTGGAAGATTTGCCACTACCATATTATATTGATTCATCAACACAACTGATGCATTTATCATTGTGTTTATATTCTTAAGTAGCTTAAGTCTCTCCTCAATATGTTTTCTTTCATTTCCTTCCATTGCACGTAATTCTTCATCTGATAGTTGTTCCAAATTAGGAGGCATAGGAGGAGGAGGAATTGAGAATGGTGTCATAAATGGTGATGGTAATGAAGGAAAGAAAAATGGAGGAATCGTTCCGGATGACGACGGTAAATTTTGAATATTAAAAGGAGGAGGAGAAGGTAAATTAGGCGTTGGTGCTGCTGAAGAAGTTGATGATGATGATGGTGCTTGCTGTTGATTTCCCATTGCAGCAGCATGATTTAATAAATTCAGGAATGGATTGTTTTGTTGATCGGCAACGTTTTGTCTAATATTTTGATTAGCATTAACATTGTTATTATTATTATTTGCCGCTGCTTGTTGTGGATTAGCTGTAGTTGAGGTAATAGGAGTTCGTAAAATATTCAATCTACATGTTGGACATGTTTGTTGCCTTTGAAACCATGATCTAAAATAAAATAAATTGAAATTAAATATGTGTGTAATTATGAAGCAGCTTTATACAAACCTTAAGCAAGCACTATGAAAGATATGATTGCATGGTAATTTTTTGGAACTGTTGACCATGTCTTCACTATAAAATATAAATAAAATTCAGTTAGTTTTATTTCGATGAATAGTAATTATAAAATAACTTACCGGCAAATTATGCAAATATTATCAGACATTGCGAGTTCTTCAGGAGTTGCATCTGGATATAGTGTATTCATATTGTGAATAGCTCGACGTGAAAGAATGACATCGTTAAGTGCTTTTTTAAAGTTTCTGTAAAAAGTCTCATATTATTAAGATAGAACTGTATGTATATATATGAAAACTTACCTTATAGTATAGTACATTGGTCTAAATGCAAACAATGGTAGTGTATAAATTTTCACCATTAGAAATACAAAAACGATGTAGAGAATGACTCGAATGAGACCAATGACGAGCTCAGTGTAAAGTAAAAACACAGCCTTATTCTCCCATGGTGTTTCTGAGCGCAATTCTGCCGCATGAAGCACATACTTGATCATTGTATTGGCGACCATTGTTATAAGGATTGCATATTCAAAACCAAAAACTAATTGAACAGTGGCCCCTTTAGCGAGGGTCGATTGGTATGCGTACATAATTAGCATGTAATCAAGGATTCCCAAAACGCTCAGCAGACCAGCTACTCTCACGTGAAAAATCCAACTTATCACAGGACTTCGTTCCATCTGTAATGAATAATTAGACACAATCAAAATCGATTTTATTACTATTTGACATGCAACTATCACAAAATGGTATTTATAACTCACATAGTCAACTCTGTCCTCTACTAGCCAATGAAATGATTTTAAAAACAGAAGAACTGTGAAAAGGGCAATAAACTTTGGATTGAAATCATCCCTAAAAACAGTAAATGCTAGACATGTCTCTGTAAGCGCATACCAAAAGCGCTCCATCAAATGCTCAAATTCAGCCGCTCTTAGTGTTCCAAGGAAAATCTAAACAAATTAAAAAGATGAGAAAATTAATTCAACCATCAATCTATATACACTAATAACACTTATTACTTTTCTCATTAATTTTCCAAGCATCAAGACCAAGATTAACGATTGAAAGTAAATCACCTGTAATATAATAATGCAATTGTTAATTGAGTGAGAGGGGATGATAACATACGTGTTCTTTCTCTATAGATTTGAAAATAAACTAGGTAATACTTACGGCCATCGAAGGATTGCTTTTTGAAATATAAACGACAGAAGGGTAGAATTGCTTCTTTTGAATCACAGCATTTGCAATCACTGCACCCGAAAGTACAGCAGAAGCCAGAAATATGAGAGAAGTTCTCATTATTATTCCAGAAAGATTTGAAAGGCTGATGAAAAAAAAATTAATTTTGATGGATCTTCGTATTTATGTTTAGCGAATCAAAACTGAATAGCAATTAAATATTATCGCGTGATCGTAGCTTTATTTCGTTTATAAAATTCACATTTCAATCGAAACTATCTTAAAAATGGCTAAATTGTGTAAAATATTTTTTATTTTCGTGGCCAAATGAATATTTTTTAACTCGACAAATTTTTTCTACAATAAAAATTCAAATCTTTTTTAATTCGTTAAATTTTGTAGAGTTATTATAAAACTGCGTATGTATAATATTTTACCCTTATGATGATTGTAATTACTTTAAGAAAAATCAAAAATGTTTTTTAACTGTAATAAAGAAAAATACATCTTTTAAAAGTATGTTGAATTAAAATATGTAAAAAATTTAATTTTTATGGATTTTATTTATTTATTAATAGTTTAAACTTGATTATCAATTATTTACACAAATAAACAAGTATTTTACTTGTCAATTCTAATTTAATAAACCTTTCTTTCACATCATATCTATTGACAAACATTATAATTTTAAGATTTTATTGCATCATCAATCGAATTTAATTTTTTTTAAGACAAGGAGCGTCATTTGATTCATTGTTCTTTTTAATTAATTCTTTTATGTCATATGTTTTGATTAAAACATAGTTTTTGAACATCATCAAATTCAATATATCGCACGATACATTTTCCGAAATAAGTATGTGGTTGGGTAGTTAAAGAATTTTTGTATAGTTGTTTAACATGAAAAATACGATTACATGTAAGTCAGTAGATAGTTTTTTTCATCAATATCTCTTTTTTTCTAAGTATTTTATTCTTATATATTTTACACAAAATTTTGTATGGTGCTATGATCATTCAATAATTTCTTTTTATCCGGCCGTACACTGTACATCAATCAATAAATTATCACAAAAATTGTGAAAGAGCTATCACAGAAAAAATTAAAAACCGATGAATTAAATTTATGCTTTGTTAGGTGAATAGGTGTTTTACATTTTGTGTGAAAATATATTTCGATATATAGATTTTTAAGTGTAAAATTATATTTAGTAATAGTGAGAAAAATTATTGTTTATTGTTATAGATAAAAAGTGGAATTTTTCAATATATTGTATTGTGAAAGAAATGTGTATGTGTTTTTTTTCTTTAAATAGGATCATTTATCTAAAATTCAGACTTTCAAGTTCCGTGTGATAATGTAAAAAAATCTCAATTATTTTTTTTTCGCATGCCAAATATGTTTCCAATACACATAATACGTTTATTTATTTATTTTTTTTGATAAATGATCCTTTGATATTATTTATTATAGTGTTTTTAAGGTATTTTTCATTCACTTATATATAAATAGGGTTTCATCTACATGTATTAAATTAATTAATATAGTGGTGGTGGGAAGTTTTATTTTCATTTTCGCTTCTTCTTTTTGTTAATGTATTAAAATTTATATGCAATTAAGTAATTTTTCATTAGTAAACTTCCGATTAATTTAAAAAAACCGTAATAATTAAATCTATGCAGAAGTAGTAGACTTAAGTTATTAATTAAGAACAAAAATCCGCTGACTGAAAAAATTACATTTAAGGGAGTTAATTATATAAATTTTTTAAGATTACTCATCCTGTTGATCGTTTGGTGATGGCTTCTTCAAAATCGTCATGGAGTCGCGAGCAATATCACCAATTGAATGACTTTCAAAAATCATCAAGTCATCACATGCAGAAGAATCATCAATGCTTATATTTGAAAATTCATCGGAAATTGCATTTTCATCATCACCCACAACAAAAACTACTTTGCCCAATGGAGATGACGATGTCTTTTGCTTTTCAATTCCTGCCAAATTCTCACATGATATTGTATTTTCGGGTGAAATATTTTCTTTTAGTTCTTTCTTTATACTTTTTGGAAGTGTTTCTAAAATTGTCTGTGAGCTTGAAGCACTTTTGCCAATTGTATTTTCAGGAGAGATGTTTTGTAAAATCGAAGATTCATTTGATGTTGTTGATTTTTCTACATCCTTTTTGTGTGTAAGTGACACGAGCGAGTGAATAAATCCTGAGAAAGAATTTTCTTTTTGCATCGAAACAAAAGATGATTGTTGTTGTTGCTGCTTTTCATCTTTTGGCGCCAAAGTATTTTTTGTTGTTGTTGTTGTTGTCATTGGTGACTTATTAGAGGACGAAGATGGCGATGAAACAGTTGTTGATTCGGGACTAGTTTTCGTAAAAATGCTCGTAGGGTGTTGAAAGAGATTAAGTAATTTATCGAGCGTTGCTGGATATGATGATGGAGTATTTTCATTGTTTTTTGTACTGCAACTACTTCCACTAATTGCAGATTGTATCCATGAAGTTTTGCGTGTTCTCTTATTTGGCTCTTGTTTTGGTGACATTTCTATTGGACTATTTGTTGTTAACGTTAAACCCTCATTTGATGATGACGATGAGGAAGATGTTGAAACTGTTAAAGTATTCTCATTACTAAAGACATCTTTCTTATTTTCTTCTACTGAATCTGCACTATCATTTTTAAATAATGTATTTGGTACAGTGGGTGACTTTTCAACTATATCAAAACTATCTGTTGAACTAACGTCAGTTTGACGATCTATTGAATCTATGGAGCTACTGAATGAAGAGCAACTATCTAATTCAATAATTCTTTTAACTTCATAATCCAGTTTTTCACAACTTTCCGAGGACACAATTGAAGAATTTGAAATGTCCAAATAGGTTGGAGATTGTTGCTGTTGCTTTGAATTGGGTGCTGGAATATCTATTTCCTTTGATGCTTCTGTTTTGAGCTCTAGCACTTTCAGAGGCATAGGAATTGTTTCTGGCTTTTTCTTGGGAGCCTCTGTTACAGTTATGACACGAAAACGTGAGTTGCCAGATGGAAAAAAAGTTGGACTACTACTAGATGATGATGGGGATTTACTACTAATTCCACTTGAGCCACTCTCGGATACGCGTGAAACTTGAAAACGACTTCTGGATGGACTCGTTAGTGGAGATGATGGCGAGAGTGTTGGACTTGGTGAACGAAGACGATTGTTTGCTTGTTTTTTGATTGGCTCGAGAAGCTGCTGTTTAGGTACTGATTTTACGCTTGAACATGTAAGTGAGATCTTTCGTGATCCGAAATTTGTCTTTTTCGCTCTTTGAATTGCGGTCGATGAAGGCATTGAAGAAGTGGCTGCATTTTCTGTCAGCTCTGGTGGATTCTCATTATATGAACACTGTTGTCGAATTGTACTAATAAGCCGTTGGTACTCTGAATTTTTCTCATACAATGGTAACATATCACTCTTTGGTGCATCATCAAGATCTATTCTAAATATACTTTTATTTGACTTTAAAGCTTCACTAAGTGCACTCAATCCTGCCACAGAAAGACTATTATTACGCAAATCAATTCTTTGAAGTGTTGAATTTCCACCAAATTGAAGTATTTCAGCAAGAACTTTAAGGCCATCACATGAGAGATTTGTTGCTTGTAAGCCTAAACTCATGATGCTTTCATTTGTTTTAAGTGCAGCTTTTATGTCGAAAATAAATTCATTGCCGATATGATTTTGGCCAAAATTTATGATCTGTAAGTACTCAGTACATTCAAAGAGATCTGCCGTGTTAGCAGCGCATGCTGATGTGAGATTATTGTTCCAAACTATCAATACTTGAAGACCTGTTGGTGGCTTCTCAGTGCAGTTAATAAGACTCGATGATTCTATATTGTTGTGATTGTGATGACGCTCTAGTGTTCCATTTTTATTGCTAAACTTTGACTCAATCAAACGAATTGATGATTTTGAATCGTTTGACTCAACTGATGTCTCTGAACAAAGACTTTCTGAACTAAACGATCTCTCTGGAAATCGTGAATTGAACAATTGGTGATTGGTAGTGGTGTCATCATATCCTTGTGAGATTGGTGAAAGTGACTCTGTCGTATATTTGAATTTGCTTGCATTAGGAGCTGCGACTTTGCTTGTTTGACTAAATGACAAAGTTTTTGTACTACTTGCAGTACTCTCATTCATCTCACTCACTATTTCACTTTTATTACTCTCTTGCAGTTGTTGTTGTTGTTGATCGCTTTGCTCATTGTTCTTTAATTCAACAACATTTGGTTTGTCATTATCACATTGCATTAAAATACTGTTATTATTGTTGTTATTATTATTACTATTTAATGTACTTGAATTTTCATTTCGCGATCGAGCAATCGGAGGAGGCGTAGGAGAAAAACGATTTCGATTGTTGTTTATGTTATTAAGATTTGTTGTGAAATCATTAAAGTCAAATTTATGTATAGATGACGATGAGAGTGAGAGCGAGTCAGCTGACGAAGTCTTGCTAACATGTACTGATTGATAGCTAAGTGCCTCTGCAATATGCTTCCATCCTTCATCCTTTATCATATACAAAATAGATTTTGATAATTTATTGTATTAAATGTATATAAAAGAAATAACTTACTTGAATGTTGTTATTTGAAATGTCTAATAATTGTAAATGATAATTATTTTTCAAAATATTTCCAATGTGAAAGGCATCATTCGAAGTCAAATCATTATTTGCTATAGAAAAAAAAGTAATTACAATCAATTATTAAAATTTCTAGTGAACACAATAGTTTTACCTAAGCATAGCTCTTTTAATATTTTATTCTTTTGTAAAGCACCACCTTAATTAAAGACATAGAAAAAAAGACTCTCATTAAATCATATTCATGACAATTTACATAAATATCTTTACTGTTGCTTATGTACTTACTTAAGCACAATATTGGACGACCACTCAATCCACATTGTTCCAATTTCAGTGTGTAGATGTATGATGACAGCAGAGCATTGCCGAGTAGGCTAGCTATAATGTATATCATAGAGTATGTGATAATAGGTAAATACACATATTTATATCGATTATATAATTTATTATTTTATATACGCACAAGTACTTACCATTTGTATCACTTAGAATTGAGCCTCTTGTTGACAAACTATGTAGTGCCTGTGATCGCTTAATCATGCTAATACCTAAGAAAAATGAAAGATGATAATAATAAAAATTAAGTCAAATACATTCTTTACAAATATAAACAACACATGTTATCAAATCGAAGAAAAAAAAATGAAATAAATTAAAACAAAACATCAAGCAATTCGTACTGATAAGGATAAATTCATCTATATAAAAATAATAACTTACATGACTGCCACCCACGATTTTTGATGTTTGAATTTTCCGAAATATTTAGTTCATTACAAGCCTCATAATATTCAATCATGTCAAAAATTGAAGTGGCTGATATATCATCGAGTGAGCATGACGTTAAATCAATAGAACGATATCTAACTCTTTTGAAAAGCTCTTCCAATGCTTCACATGATTCATGTGAAAGCGTTTGTTGTTTTAAATTAAGAACCTCTGTTCGATCAGTTAATGACTTATCGAGATTAATATTTTCCAAGTGTTCTAAAATCGACGAAATGGGTTTTGTATTGTGCTTTTCACAAGACTTTTTGTACAAACTTGAGAGCTCATCGGCTGTTGAGATTGGCACAGCTGTTGTTTAGTAATAATAAAGTAATGTTACATTGTTGTAATATGTGTCATAAAATAAAGAAAATGAGAGAGAGAGAAAAATAAATTTTTAATTGCAAAAAGGATCAAGAGAGCAAGTAAGTATGATTATTGATTGAGACACAATGGAAAATTACAGAAAATCTTACTTAAAGTATGAAAATTATAGGTAATAAACTACTTAGTAAGATTTAATTTTAGTATTAAATTTTCCTTTATCTTTTTTATTTTCTCATTCAATCAATCTTTCGTGCATTTACCGAATGATTCGAAAGGATTGATGGGCTCTAAGTATTGTGAAGAGCTGGCGAAGGACACTCGTCGATTTTTTGACATTTTTCGAACATTTATGTCTTTCTCTGAAGTCTGATCATCCAAAATGATTGGCTGACTTTGTGTAGTATGAAAGGACGATGATGAAATTTTTGCTGCTGTTGCTGGATCAATTTGACTTTCGACATTTTCACCAATTTCCATTACTCATTAGCTATCGAAATTAAACACAATAAAAAGTTTGTTTCCTATTTACAAAATCTTTTCAGCATTTATTCACAAGTACACATTCTCTTTAAAGAGCATGAATAATTTTTTGCATATTTTCAACGATACACAATGCTATTTGATTAATTATAATTAACTATTGGATAACTAGGCATGAGAATAAAGAACTTTAAAAGGGAATTTAAAATAAAATGCCTTACATAAACACTACAATTAATAAAATCAAAAATTTTTCTTAGCTTTGAAAAAATCGTACAAAAAGTTATGTACACTTGAGATATCACCAAAAAGGTAACATTACCAATAATTTTACGTAAATTTAAAATATTACGTAACGTATTTATTACGTATTTTTTGGGTTTTAAACCTATTTTTTTAAAATAAAAAATATCATTTCACTTATTTTTATTCAATAATCAAAAGATGATTAATTACTGTTTGGAAAGACTTAAAAGGAATAACTGAAAAGAAAATTTCTTACTTTAATAACGGTCAGAATTTGAATTATAAAGAAATTTTTAAATTTAAATTAAAATTTTTAAGTTAAACTAAAATGAAATTTTAAAATTTTTTTTCTCTTATATTTGAAACACAGTAATATCAGTGACACCATCACCAAATAATTAAATTCCACAAATATTGAATTTTGTGAAAGAAAATTTTATCTTTGATTCTATGTGGTAGCGCTAAGTTGCTGTCTTTTTTAATTATGCAAATTTTTGTAAACATTAATTTAAAATTCTTACTAATAATATAATCAAAATTATTGAAAATATAAAACAAATTATTTTGCTTTTTAAAAGTTTGAAAATTTCATTAAATGTCATCATCAATAAATATTATAATTTGAAAACAGTCATCAAAAATGTTTGAAAGAATTGCTTCCTCATTTATAATTCTCTAAATTATCAACCCAAATTTTTAGTTATTTCAAAAAGTAAAACGTTCGATTGAAACGTGTGTAAAGTGTGTGTCTATTGTACGAACATTGGGAAGCAAACATTAAAATTGTAAATTTTACAAATATTTTACCTGTTGTTCATTAATTAACAGAATTTTGAAATTTTTAAGTTTTGTAATCAATAAATTAATAAGATTAGCTGAAATCAATTGTGATAAAACACACATATGTTTTTTTGATAAAAATTTCAATAGTCGAAATAAAAAATTTCATAATCTCAAAGTGTAAAGAGGAAATTAAAGTTAAAAAAATAAGACCTTCAATAGGATTGATTAGATATCAATGAAAAATTTAACTGATAATAAATATTGTTTCATAAGTTATTATAAATTAAAAATTTTATTGCCTCTTATTATCGACGAGTTGTTCTTAAATTTATGCGATAAAACTAAAACGGAAATGATTCTTAAAATTAATTTGTAATGATATCGAATTTGGTGCTTATCATGGTTTTTTGGTGCCTGTGAGATTTGCTCATAGACATTGGAGAAATTTAGCTTAATGTGTAGGATTTGGGTCTACTCCACCTTGACCAAGGCATGCACGTGCGCTTGTAAGTTCTGTTTCAATTTCGCGCATTGCTCGTTCTTCAAGTTCACGATCACATCTTACAAAATCAATTTGAATATCATCAAGATTGCCTGAGATATCTCTGATAAATTCTTCGACTGAATCTACCACATCCAAAACCCTTACAATAGCATCCCACAATTGTCTGTTGATCATAGCTGGGAAATCTTCTGGACCGTCGACAAGTTGTTGTTGAGCAAAAAGTGAGAAACCAATGTTTTGAATTTGGGCAGCAAGAAGCTGACCATTTTCGTGAGCGTTATTTGTGAATCTATTTGTTACATAAGATAAATATTATATATATATATTTCAATTCGGAGACATTTTTGATAACTTACGTGTTCCATGACAATAAAACATTTTGAATACTCTGTACACATCTAGCTAATCCTTGTCCAAGACGCTGCTTTTGTAATTCAAATCTTCTTTGGAATCTGTCAACACATGCTCTTTCACCATCGTTACCAGGATTCAATGCTTCAATTTGTTCTCTAGCTTCGGCTCCATTTGTATAGATGAATTCATAGGTATCCAAATGTGATTCAAGAACGACACGCGTTACGCGATAAATGTAAGCTGATAGTTGACCTCTGTTTATACCCATAATTGTCTCAAAAAGCTCGTGTGTGAGAGCTAAATCGCCTTGAGCACTCAACAGATTCTCTGTAAGAGTACCTTGAGCATTAGCTCCAAACGCGAAACAGGCAACCAAGATTCCGACTACGAATTTCATTTTTCTTGTTCGAGCAACTTAAGAGAACTATGTCAAATTCGCAAAAAACCGACTTATTTAAAGTATACACTGAAATCTTATCGAGAAAAATTATACAGGATATTGAGTGAATTAAGATAAGATTATGAAGCTTCTCAAAAGATAAAAGTTAATTGTTCCAGGTTGTTGATAAAAGACTTCTTTCTTTACGTAATTTTTCTTTAAGTAAATTAAATAATTGTAATTTTTATGAAAATATAAAATCTTACTTTTATTAATGAATTGTATTTGGCTATTATTTTACAATTTAAATTCTGAAAATTTTTTTAGTATCCTTTTTCATTCATAAAACGTCAAAATACTAGAAATACTAGAAAATTTGTGTTAATAATCCGATAATATTTTTTAATTTTTTTATTGAACAAAATCTTATCGCGATAAGACAAGAAGTATAAATTTATTTTAGGTATCAATAGCAGCTGTAGAAATAAAAATTTTAAAATAGCGGACGGAAGTAATTGATGATAAATCTTAAAGGAAATGAATTTTCTATATATAAAAAATTGTAGTAACCAACGTTTGTGTAAATTTCAAAGTACAGTGAAGACTTTTCATCGAGTGAACTTTTGAATTATCATCACCTGACTTTTGAATTTGTATGCGTGAGAGAAAAACATACAATACAATAACAAAAGTAATCATTCTGTTTACGGCATAAAGCGGTCATTTTCATAATTTGTACGAAGAATTTCAGTCTTATCTTTTTAAAAATGCCAGTAGCATCTTTATTTGAAAAACCTGCAGTGCAAATTGCTAGTGCTATTTTATTACCAAATATCGGTGGCTGGATATCTGGTATTCAAACTAAAAAACAAATTAAAACTTGGTATGAGACTATCAGATTGCCAGAATGTCGACCACCAAATTGGGTTAGTTATCTTATTATTATAAAGCATAAGTATGCTTAACCAAGTCGTTTAATCTTTAATTACTGGCTGCTTTGTCGCGATAGGTATTCCCAATTGCATGGACAACACTTTATACAACGATGGGATATGCAAGCTACGTTGTTTGGAAACAAGGAAACGGTTTTGATGGCCCGGCTCGAATTCCATTGTTGCTTTATGGAGCGCAACTTGCTTTAAATTTTGCATGGACACCTATCTTTTTCGTAAAACATGAACTTAAATGGGTAAACATTTTAATTATTTTTCTTATAAATTGAGTTGTCATTGTGTCTTATTTAGAGTTTTGTTGAGATACTTGCCTTAACTGCTACTGCTGCAGCTACTGGAGTGTCATTCTACAAAATTGATGAAACTGCCGGTTTGCTTTTTCTCCCTTATCTCGCATGGCTAAGCTTTGCATCTTACTTGAACTACTCAATTTACAAGCTCAATACACCGGCTATTGAAGACAAGAAATCGGAAACAACAATCGAAAAAAAAGTTTTATAAAAGATTGAAAAATTCCATGTTAATTCTATTAGCAGTGTCATTCATTTGATGCATTTCTAAATTTTCAATACGTTTTAATAAAGAAAAGATTATATTCTACCTCACGCAGTCAGGATCATATTTCAATTTATTTGTCATGTAGAAGTTACGTCATTCACAATTCTCATGCTAATTGTCTTTTTTTTTCTTTTAGCCGGTCAAGACGACTTTGTCAAATCATTATTTTTTGTTGTGTGTGATAATCTTGAAAAAAAGTTTCTCTCCATTTACACTTTAATCTAGGTGTCTATAGGAAAAAATTATTTAATAGTCAATAAATTTTTTTTACTTTAATGAGTTCTGAAATAATTGATAAGAAAGACACATATATTTTGATTTAATTATCATTTTATTCATTTTACTCACTGGTTTTTCTTTAATTAAAATAATTTTCAAATAATAAAAGATCAATCTATAAATTTTCCATATATCTTTCATAATAAATTCAATTGATAAAAAAGTCAATTGAGTACAGGTATCATTTTCGATTTTAAATAAATTGATAAAAGGTGTAGCTAAATACTATCTATTTAAGTTGAAATAATGTAAATCAAGACAAAATTAGGTGTTTATAAATGCTCTGTATTGACTAACAAATTTAACCAAAAGAGATTATTACACACATAAAATTCGATATATTTTTTCCTGATCTTATTAACTATCATGTTTTATTTTTTTTTCGAGTCAGAAAAGAAGTTTCTACAATATTCTAAATATAGATTTTGATGTTTTCATTACTTTCTTAAGATATACAAATGAAGAGAGTGTCGATGAAAAGTAAAACTTTTAAATTGCTATCAACATTATCGTCTTCTCTTGAAAACAAAAGTCGGCTCTTATATTCAAATAGAAGATCATATGGCTCTATTATTTAAATAGAAAAGTCAACTGCTTTTCATAGAAAAACCTTCTATTGATTTCATTGAAAAGTTATTCGATAATGAAATTTGACAAAATTAAATATACGGCAATTAATAAATATCCCACAAAGCAATGTTTCTTTTATGTCAGTTGACAACGATTTTTTCTTCATTAATGTTTTGATAATGATTCTCTTTCCTTTGTCTTCAAATAAATTTGAAGTGTTTCGTCCATTACAAATTTATTTGACACTATATATTTGAATGATTCTTTTATTCGAGTGAATGTTTTGAAAATTTAAAGAACGAAAAATATACAATTCATGAATACAAGAGCCGATTTATTTTCGAGTGAAGACGATAACTGTTTTTGTATGCTTATTTTTTTCTCGGATATTAAGGAAGATTTTTTCATATTTTAATTCTCTCTCGATGAGTAAATATTGTAGCGGTAGAATTAAGAAACAAAAATTGATTTTTAAAGTTTTATTTCCTTTAAACTATTTAAGCTTTTTTTCTGCTATTGCACGATCTATTGAATATGACTATTTTTATCTCGAGAGAGATTGAACATTATTATGATGATGATTGAATATGAAACACGATATATGTCGCGATTTAGAAAACACAGTAAAATTTTTTTCCAATTCAATATCTTTTGGGATTTCTCAAATTTTTTTAAGTTTCGTGTGCCATAAAAAAAGAATTTGAATACTCAAGAGTGTCTTGATTTAAAGAGATGACAGTAATTGACGATTATATGAATGAATGATGATAAATTATAACGGAAAAATTTTTATTTGTATGTGAATGAAACATTATTATGTTGTTTGTATGCATGCAGTGTGGGAATATTGTGATATTGAATGAGTATGTAAGATCGTCATGAACACATTAAATGATGATCGTTGCTGCTGCTTAGTAATTGGTTGTGTTATTACTTTATACTGATTTTTTGATGTTATGAGATTCATTTTTCGTCAAATATTATTTTAATTTAAAATTATTTAAAATGTGATAAAAGATCACATCGAGCATTAATAGTATGTAAGTATATATTGATTCAATTTTATAATCACTCTCGCTTAATAATACTTTCTTGTCACCGTCTTCATGAGATTCATCTTTTCTTAATAAATACTTTCTCTCTCTTTATTTTTATCGTTCGTAAAGTCTTTTTATGAAATATTTTTTCTTTCACCTTATTTTTCATTCATTTTTACTTTTATAGTAATGATTTTTATTTATTACACATGTTTTTAATGTTCGCATTTTCAACTTGTTTTTCAATTAAATTATTTGAAAAAATTAGAAATTGTGAAATCAAAACAATAATAATTGGGAAAATAAACGGTTATCACATTGAAAATATATGTATGTTACACCTAACTACTTAAATATTATTCATTTTTCTTTTTATCTTGAAGTTTAACTAAATTCGCACCAAAATGTTAAATTTTATACAATAACTAAATCTTTTTTCATCCTTCAATATTGTTCATATAAATAATTTAAACGAATGTATAAACACATGCACAAATAGTAAAAAATTGTCCACTTCACTTCTTCTTTATTTTTCTTTTGTTTTTTTCTTTCATTGTTTAGTAATCATCATATTTTGCTTCGCTTTTAATTGCACAGCACGGTTTTCGAAATAAAAACTGTTCCTTTTTTAGTGTTTTCCTCGCATCTGTTCTTCAAATTAATTTTGTTTTGTTTGTTGTCTAAAGCGTATTCACTATAATGACTATAACTAATTTACCACATCATTTTCATCACCTAACGACTATTATACGCTTACACATTCACAAACCACTATTTTCTTACAGCATTTGTGATTTTTTACAGTTGCAAAGCCATTTGATAATTCGAGCATTTTTCTCAACAATGCTAGGTTGTTCACTTGGTCGATAAAGATTTGGATTTGCCTGGTCTGTTTGAATGCTTGGTCCACTGTCAGCAATTATACGATTACTATCTATCGTACTACAATCCGAGAAGAAAACAACACTCGAACGATCCGAGTCATTATCTTCAAAAGTGGATGTCACAGTAGCTGATGCAGATCTTTGGTGTCTTCTTCTTGGTCTTGCAATTGTCTCTTGATAATTTTTATCATCAAGTCCCAATTGATCAAAGAAATGTTCCAATTCATACATTGAATCCGAACTGCTTAATTTTCCTCCTCCTCCACTGCTTGCCACACTTCCACTGCCATTGCTGCCAAAACTCTCACTTACAGTCTGCTGATAACGTTCACGTCTGGATTTAACACTCACATCCATCGATTGTTGTTGTTGCTGCTGCTGTACTTTATTCCAATAGCGGTCACTTATGTCCGACTTTGATCTCAAAATTGGTCTTCTGTCATCATCTTCAGCTTGAATTTGCAAAGAATTTGGTTGACTAGTTGAAGTCTGAGCGACATTTGTGGAGTTTGAATAGCGGAAATTCTTAAAACGCAAACATTTTTGTCGTTTGAATGTGCCTAACGGTGGACTAAGTGGACTTAATTCCATCTTTTGCGATGATGGTGAGTGAACATCTTGTGAAGAAATTGGCGATGGTGAACGAATGATTGACGATGATGTCTGTTGATTATAATAAGTATTTCTTAATGTGTCACTGCTCTCTTGATAACCATCTTGAAATGCTTCTGGAACTTCTACTGGGAAGTTAAACATGGTAGATTCGTTTTCTCTCATTTTAGCACGACACTCGATACAATCGTAGCGAAATTGCTGTTGATAAGTATAATAAGAATTGCCCGAGTGCTGTGTTGAACTGCCAGAATCACGTCGATAGTCTTGCTGCTGCTGCTGCTGATTTGAAGACTGTTGCTGCTGATTCATCATGATTTTTTCCATTTGCTTGCAACATGGCTCACTACGATGAGTAAAATGACCAGAACTTCCACCCGAATCTCTGTTGAATCCTGAACTGCCAGAGCGATTCGATCGATTACCTCGAGAGCTATATTCACTATGCGGTGAATGGCGTGAAATCTGAGTATGCAAATCAGGTAGAGACTTGTGACTATTAATGTTATTTGAAGCAGTTCGTGAATCTTTCATATTTCTTCTTGACGGTTTGTGATCATACTCGTCAGCAGCCATTGTTTGTGAATGTGATCTCTGATAATCATATCTCTGCTTTTCCTTCTTGATTTTACCCTTTTTTGGTGCAGTATTGGTTTGATATTGCTCAGGTGGTGAAATAGGACGCTCCAAAAATTCGTCATGGTCATTAATCGTGTAAGAATAAATAACATCAAGATCTTCGCTAGGATGTGGAGGAAGGGATTGTGGCGATAGAAATGCACTTGGAAAGAAGACATTGACATCGTTTTGTGTGTCTGATGTAGGATGAACAGTCAGCTGCTTCTGATAATTTTTGGGAGAGCGATGCTGCTGATAAAGATCATTGTAATTTTTGGGAGGTGGAGGAATAAGAATATCATCACTCGAAGCCATAATGTCTTTATCTGTATTGAGGAGTCTTCTCAATTTTGTTTGCAGTAAATCAGATCCTGATGATGCTGATCGTCGATTTGATGAAGAACGTGGATAGCGTTCCATAGTCGATGTTTGATGATAATACGATTGATGTGGAGAAGGTGGAACTCTTGAAGGCGATAGCGCAACTAGAAAGGAAAGTTTTTATTATTAACAACTTGTCAAGTATCATCATCATCATCATCGAGAATCTAAATTAGCGGTTACTTGATGGCGTTGACACCATTCAGTCGTATATTTGAATTGAAAAAAGGCAAGACGAGTATTTAAATATAAAGAGCGTGATACTCTTTTCTTCTTTCTTTGAAATATGCATGAAAAAGCTCAGATCAGAGTATTTTAACGCATAGAATTGTTTAAATTTTTTTACTCTTTTTTTTAAATTCATATTCTATTACAACCAATAATTAAAATTTAATTAAATGATAACAAAATAGCATTTATTTGCAAAAAAAAACTAATGATATGTATGTAATAAACTTACACGATAGTGTATTGTTGCCTGCATTACGAGCACTCAATTGTTGATGTCTATCGAGAACGTTTTCAGATTTCACATAATACGATTTTGTTTCCGCTAACAACTCTACGGCTGATTTACGCTTGTAATTACGCGACATAAAATAATTGTTATGATGTTCTTTAGCTTGATAAATAGAGAGAGGCGGTGGTGCAGCAGCAGAAGAAGATGGATGAATAGTATGATGATGCTGTTGTGACTGATGATGAAGTGACTTACTATTGACACTTCCATAGTTACCATATTGATTTTGGTTTGTTGATGATACTCTACTTGGACTATAAACTATTGCCGCCATAACGATTCTTTTCTCCTCCTCCTTTTTTACACGTTGTTTTTGACTTCTTTCGAAAACGATGACAACGAAGATGTTCCGAAATCGATTTTTATTATTGTTCTATACTCACAATATTAAATTATAATATTGTCTTATCACTACCACGTTTAAACGCTCAATGATGATACGCGTGTATATATTTGTGCTTCTTTTCTTTACTGATTTATGGGTAATATCAATATCGATCGCTCTTGCTGAATAAATGGAAATTAATACCTCTCTCTCTTATTGCACTTTATTTGCGACTATTTTGCGTGTGTTGAATTGAATTTTTGTTATTTTTTATTTAGCGATATACGAATGTATTCTGCTTACTTTTGCAAATGCTACATCTCTCGTTTCATGAATAATTTGTTGTAGCTGTTTCTCACTCTCGTTCAATCTATAACTCTCTAATATTTTTACAATATATAACTATGTGTGTGATGTTGTTGCTGTTTTGCTTATGCCTCTTGCTTGTTTTGTTTTGTCTGCAATTAAAGTGAAAAAAAGTTACAAATCGCTCAAGTGTTACCGATTCATTTCTCTCGCTCTCTTTGCTTTTACTCTCTCACTTTTATTCATTCATTCATTCGTTCATTCATTCACGTCGTCGAGAGCGAGGAAAGAATATATTTAATGTTTTTAAATCATCAATACAATCATGAAACGTTTATTACTTTTTTTTAAATTGTAGGTGGTAACCCTTAAAAAATGTTTACTTTTTATTGTTACTTGAACTACGTGAAGAGAAAACTTCGATGTCGTAAAAGCGATTGTCTATTACTTATTTACTAATACCTCCCAAATAAATATAATGGTTTTATGACCCAGTGCTCACAAATTTTTTACAACACCTTTCTCTGTCTCCTATTAATTTTTTATAGTAGCAAGTGAAAAGAAATTAATAATATGACACTTTGTCTGAAGTGAAATGAAAAAATGATAATAATTCACACGAGAATAATGTTAAACTTTCATTGATCTAAATACGCGTCCACTTCTTAAAATCATTCGCTGCTCATGCTTTTTTGTTTCACTCTCAGCTCTCAGGTGAATTACGCTTGCGAATGATATTCAATTTAATTATATTTTGAATTAACGAATAGTCATGATGAATTTTTTAGAAAGTTTTTTGTGTGTTATGTTATTTCCACAATATAATTTTTGAAGCATGCATTTATATGTGTGTATTATTATACATAATCCTCATCTACATATAAAGAGAAATTCATCTTAACAATTATTTTCTTCATGTTTCAATGCCTTGCCAAAAATGAATCTTTCATTTCTCTTTTGATTCCTCGATTATTCAATAATGGGCATTTTACTTCTACTTAGGTGTTGTGTTGTAGTTTTTTTTGCGCACTATACATTACGTAGATAAACATTACTAAGTGCAAAAGATGAGTTTGCGGAATATTAAAGTTTTAAAATTATCTTGACCTTATATGATGATGTTTCTTCACTCTTAAATCATTTTTTTATTGATCTCAAATTAAACACTAATTTTTCACAAAAATAAATATGTATTTATCTAAAATCGGCTTTATGAACTCAGTTTTCCTAGAATAAAAGCTCTTTGTGTCGAAATTTATTGCCTAATGCGTGAACAACCTCCAAATATCCAGCCAGCATCCCACAATTCAATCGCGTATGCAATACATAAAAAAAACAAAACGCACGAAATAGATGTATAAAGCTAAGCTGGCCTTCAGTTCTTATTCGTCGTAAATTTTGAGACTTTAATGGATCGCTCGACCTGAATCTCACTCTCTCGTTTATTTCATGTCCAAAAATGGAGGACTATTATTGATTTTAAATGAGAACAACAAAAAAAATCTAATCTAATTTACGTGCGAAATTTTATATCTTTCCCCTCAATTAAAAATAGACAGGCACACACGAACAACATAAAAAAAGGCACAGCAAAATTGCATCTCAATCGATTTCATTGCTTCTTTTTCCTTATTATTTTCTCACGGTATTTAACTCTCTCGATAGGTTTCAGAACTAGAAACCATCAATTGTTTGCAAATCAATTATGCACTGGATGAAATACCAATTTCTCAATCTAGTTTTTTCTTTTGTTACAAATTTTTCAACCATCCATCTATACTTTTTTCCATTTATACATTCACTCTTTATATTATATTTTTTTTTATAAAAGGTCAATGAATCAATCAAATAGGAAATTTTCGTTTAATTCAATCATTGATCCAGAAAAGTTTAAACTTTCATTTATCATTTTATCATGCAAAAAAAATCACCAAACAATTTTTACTTCGATGGACATTATGAAAAATTTTCGCCCCGTTTTCCACCCAAAAAATTTTTTCACTCAAAAATTTTCCTCAACTTTACTGCAAAGTGGTTGAGAGGAGTCTTATTATACCTTTTAAAAGCTTTTGATGGTGCTTTCTCAGAATGTTTTCTAATTCACATGTTTTTTGTGGTGTTTTTTAATCACTTTTTGACATTAATTTCATACACTAGACATTTATGAGAATTTAAAATTTAAAGGAGAAATTTTTTTCCATTGAACTTTTTTTATTCGTCTCTTTGATACAAGGCTGGGACACTCATTAATAAAAGTCTAAAAAAATTAAATAAATTTAACTTAATCTGGTTAATTTTTACTAACTTTAATTAATTCTAGCCAATTTCATTTATTTTAATTAATTTTTTAACTAGTGTTAGCCTTGCTTTTATTCCCCTGTAAAAAATTAAAACTAACTTGATTAATTTATGTAAAATATTTGTATTTTGTTTATTTCAGATTTAATTCATATATTTGTAGATGATAAAAATCTCAATTTAAATCAATCTAATAAAATTGTTTTACATAAAATTATTAAAATATTTTGAGCAAAAAAATCAAAAATTCCCGCAAAAGAAAATAAAAACAAAATGTTTCTGCATCTCTCGATCGCATCTTTGTTGTTTTCTGCATCCTTATGATTTTATTCGTGTAAACCTTTCAAAAAAAATTTTTTGTGATTGTCTGTTCAGTGCACAAAAAAGAGAAAATAATTTATTAATGTTCAGAAAAGTTTTTGTCGTATGAAAAAAAATTAAAATTACGACATTGCCGTGCAATTTACTTAATTCAATATCAATCAAAATGAGCATAAGTGACTTGTGATTAGGAGTAGCTAATTATTGCTAAGCAATTGATGAAATTACTACTCTAAATAGTAAATGCAAAAGTGGCCAAGTGAATATTCTTCGTCGGAATTATAAAATTTTATAAATGAGGTCACTTTTTAAAGAATAAAAACATAGTCAGAATTGAGTTTATCATTGCTCCATAATTTCAAATAATAATAAAAAAAAATAAAATTTTCCTCAGTTCTCGAGTGAATAAGCTGTATATATAATAAATGATAAATCGCAAAAAACGATATCTCGTTGTGAATCATGAAAAGTTCATTTTGAGACATCATTCGTGAAACATACATAGGCAAATTATCGTTTTGAACGGAGATTCTATTTACATTAAGCAAATAATCATAAAGTATAATGAATAACTCTAATTGCAGTGAATTGTTTGAGTGAGATAGAACTAATAGTCAAAAAAGTGAGAGAGAAAAGTTTTTTATGTAACTTGTGTGCCAGAAAGGAAGCTGCAGCCATCTAAAGCTATGTATTATATGCATAAAGTATAGAGCAAAGTGAAAAACTGTAAAAAAGTATAAGAGTTAAACTACAAGTAAAAAAAGAGAAGAAAAAACTCCAGCAGTGGAAGAGCAACAGAAGTGTGAAGAGTCAGAGAGTTTGTTGATGACCCAAAAAATATACAAAATATATCTAGAAATAAACTTTTTGTGTTTATACAAAAGAGAGAGAGAGAGAAATATAGAGAGGCGATACAGACATAAACAGATAGGCGGATTTTGAAATTTTGTTTTTTTTTTCGGGATAGGGACGAAGAAGCAATCACATAAAATAAATGAAAAATGATGAAAAATCTAACGTTTTTCTCAAAGATTCAATGCAAACTCACAGACTGCACTCAACAAAAACTAATGACAGACAAGAAGACATTGGAGAAGACATGGAAGCTGATGGACAAAGTAGTAAAGTTGTGTCAGCAGAGCAAGATGAATCTAAAAAACAGTCCGCCATTCATTCTTGACATTCTGCCCGACACCTATCAGCGTCTCCACTTAATCTATTCAAAATATGAAGACCAAATGCACGTCTTGCACAGCAATGAACACTTTACTGTATTTATAAATAACTTGATGCGAAAGTGCAAGCAGGCAATCAAGCTGTTTAAAGAGGGTAAAATGCAGATGTTTGACGAGAATTCACATTATCGTCGTAACCTCACCAAACTCAGTCTAGTTTTTTCGCATATGCTGAGCGAGCTAAAAGCCATTTTTCCTAATGGTACCTTTGCTGGTGATCAATTCCGCATCACAAAAGCTGATGCAGCCGAATTCTGGAAGTCACGCTTTGGGAACAAGTAAGTAGTAGTAATAATGTGCATTCATCAATGACTAGCGATGATGATGTTGATGACGATGATAACCCATTTAAATTCTTTTTGAATGTTTTTTTTTCTCTCACTATTCTCAATGTATACATGTATTTTTATTGTTTTTATGTATTCCGTTGTGCCCATCTTTTTCCCATCTTTCTCTTTCTTTTCCTTTTTTTTCCATTCTCTCATCGTTTGCTTGCTGGTCGTTTTACAATTTCTTCTTTCTTTCTCTCTTTTGATCTCTTGTGCGGCCACCAATCATACACATACGTGTATTATAATATAAATACTATACACGAGTGATCTGAACTGGTTTGTTGTTGTTGTCGTCGTCTTTCTCTCTCTCTCCTTACAGCACATCCATAGTTGCCGCATACATGATGATAATTGCTTTGATGAAAGAAAAGCTCTCGTCATACTGCTGCGTTTTACAATTTCCATCAAAAATCAATCATTCTTCTATTATTCTACATCTCGCCTCATTATTTAATGTTTTTATTGAGTGACTTAATGGATACACCACACATTCAGATAGAAAAAATCGATTGTTTCAATCTTTATAAAATAATCATAATTAATTGATTGGTGCTGTGACTAAATTATTCATAAGTCATTAAATTTTAAACATTCAGCAAACCATTGCGAAATTTTTCTCAATGTGTCTATGTGTGCACCGAAAAAAGCCTCATTCGACAGTCAGCCAGCTAGAATGGAATCATTAAACATTGTATTTAGCGCTACATTATATATCATATGCACGTATCAATTTTGCCACATTCACAACAAAACTGCTGAATGCAATAGATTTTCCTCCTTCTTTCTCGTTTTTGCTACGACAGGGCTTTGGATTACATCGCTTGAATATTTCCCCAAACGTTTTCATTAAAAATTTTCCCTTCTTTTCATTCATTCACTCCGTTCGCTATGAAGACAATTTTTCTCATTTTTTATTCGACCCTGACCTAGCTCTGGCGTATGTTTGCGCTTCATAAAACACAGAATAAAAAATATACTGAAGAGGGAAAGCGAAAATGAAGGAAAATGTAAAAAGTAAAGCTTTTTTTCTCTTTTTGAAGCATTTTAAAGTTTTCATTGAAAAAACAAAACATAAATTTTCACTTTCAACCCCTATCAGATTCCGCAATCAGAGAGGATAGAAATTCGAGTTTCTTTTACTCCCTCGTTATTCATATCGATTGATTTCTTCGTCTCTTTTTACGGCAACGGCGGATCGTTACAATAAAAAATTGCACATTTGGGAGTTTATAAACTATATGCATAGAGAAATAACAATTCACTATTGCTTTGCACGAATGAAAATCGTGAACATAATTTTTTCGAGTCTACCTTTTATACATACACACAATTTCGAGTCATAACAAAGTTATAGATAGCTCTGTCATGAAAATTTCCAAAAAAGATACAAAAATTTGTTTATGTATTATGAGTAAACTTTTAATTCAATTTTCCTCTCGCAAAACATTCAATTTACGGGTGTTTGTTGAGAAAACCTTTGCAAATGACAGCAACAGACATTAATGATGGTGAATGACACAAGAATTCCTTTTAGTCATGTTTAACGCACAAATTTCATTAAATTGAGAGTGTGTGTGAGTGTATGTGGCTGTCACATCAACGTTCTTCTTTTACCTTGCTCCTCTCTTATTCTCTTAACGTTTTGGTGTGTGAGAGCGAGAAATAATTTCCATTCAACGCTTTCGATAAAGGAAGTTTCTTTCCGGTAACAACAACAACAGCAGCAGCAACATTTCTCAATTCTCTGCTAGTAACAGCACTTGAATTCTCTCATTTTTATCTTATGAATAAAAAAATAAAATAAACAAACCGTGGGCGCCGCAATGTAACGCAATCACACACCAAATGCGATTGTTTCCAATTAGACGACAATCCTAATCTGCTCTTTTATGTCATTTCGTTCGTTTTCTATCTATATTCTTCTTAGAATTTTGTGCATTTTCATCCATCTTTAACGTCATTATCGTCATTTCTAGAGTCATCATTACATCTTACTTCTTCGTCCTTCACATTTAATCAAATAAAGGCAATTTCATTTTTGTCTGTTATCTACTTGTAATACTTTGTCCATAAATATCATTATTATCATCTCTTAATCATTCCCACTCATAGAATTTCATAAATAACAAAGTTACTTATGAAAATAACACAATAAAATTTTAGATGCGAAAATAGATAATTTGGAAGTTTTTGTATTGCTTTATTACCGTTTTCCTTCAATTATATTCTAACAAGCCTACATTATTATTGCTTTTTCCGATTTTTGAAAATAAGAGATTTTTTGAAAAAATACGTTAAAAATAAGAATTTTTAAAAGAAAGAATTTTGTTAAAAAGACAATTTTTAAATTCACCAAAAATTATGAATTATGTTTGAATGTAAGGACGGCTCTTATAATTGAGGGAAGACGGTTAACTTTCAATTTTATATATATTTCACTCCTTTTTTCGTAAAATTTTGAATTTTCGAAATTTTGAAAACATGCTCTCGTAAATAATTTTTGAAATGAAAACAAATTATTCAAGTTTGACTAAATAATCATATTTAAGTTTTCTTTCAACAAACTTTTTAAAGTTTGAACGATTTCAAAAAATCATAGTTGTTTATCGCTTAACTTAATAAGAATACCCGTAACGGTCGATTGAAATTATCAAGGTTTTACTTTGAAAATTCTTTTAAATAAATTTCACGAAATATTTTTATTTAAAAGATGAAAGAAAACCGATAAAAATAATGAAATAGAAATTTTTTTATTTACACAACCTTTTTTTAATGAAAAACTCTTTCTCTATGTAATGAGCTTTTATAATACATATAAGCGATGTAAGAAATTACATTTTACTCCTTCTTTTCTATGTCAAAATTATATTTTCCTTCCTTCCTTTAATCTTTCTTCTCTTTTAAACATTATTAAATAGCAGTAGCATTATATAAAAGAAGCATTATGATTCTTGGAAAATTATTTAAATTTATTTCTTCCATTTTCTTCTACGCTTCTTTTGAACAGTACACTCGTGCCATGGAAGACTTTTCGAGCACATCTTTCTGAAGTTCATCCTATTTCCAGTGGGCTCGAGGCAATGGCGTTGAAAACGACTATTGATCTAACATGCAATGATTATATTTCAAATTTTGAATTTGATGTTTTCACAAGGTTTGTAATAACTCTCTCTAACGATCATCCAAATATTGTCAATCATATTAAAACTTTCTCTTTTAATTAAAGACTCTTTCAACCTTGGAACACGCTATTGAGAAATTGGCAAATTTTAGCTGTCACCCATCCCGCATATGTAGCATTTCTCACTTATGATGAAGTCAAAGCTAGATTACAAAAATACATAAATAAGGCTGGTAGTTACGTATTTAGATTATCATGTACACGTTTAGGTCAGTGGGCAATCGGCTATGTAACAGCGGATGGTGAGATTTTACAGACTATTCCGCAAAATAAATCACTATGTCAAGCATTACTTGATGGATATAGGTAATGCAAAAATAATAATAATAAAGTATGAAAAATAAACTTTTAATTTTTTCAAACAGAGAGGGATTCTATCTTTATCCTGATGGTCGACCACATAATCCAGACTTGTCATTTGCTGTACAGAGTCCACTTGAAGACCACATAACGGTGACACAAGAACAATACGAGCTTTATTGTGAAATGGGTGAATACTCTTTTGCGTTTAATAAAATATTGTCATTTTCCCCTCTCACAGTTTTCATTATGTGTAGTAAATATGAATTCATAAAATTTTTTTTTCGTTTTCGTCAATTACAGGAAGCACTTTTCAATTGTGTAAAATATGTGCGGAGAATGACAAAGATATTCGCATTGAACCATGTGGACATTTGCTATGCACGCCATGTCTTACCGCATGGCAAGTTGATTCGGAGGGTCAGGTATGTACGAATATGGGCATATAAACGAAAACAAACAGGTGACAGCGATAGAAAATTTTTTTCTCTCTCGCCTTCATCTTTAATGAATTTTTCATGATCATTTTATTTATCAGCAACAACATGCATTACTAATTCATAACATTTATTTTTCTTTTCGTTTGTAAACACATAGGGTTGTCCATTTTGTAGGGCTGAAATTAAAGGAACTGAGCAAATAGTTGTAGACGCATTCGATCCACAACGACAGTACAATCGAAATAGTAAGCAGAAGGAGGAAGAACATGATGATGAAAATGAGGTATTGTAATTAGGATGACTAGCAAATATCAACAATATGATAAATAAAATCATTGTCAAAGCTAGCCAACATACATTTTCCCTCATAATCATATAAAGCACTGCAAAAAGCTCTACAAACTCCCTTTTATATCATTTTTTGCTGATTTGATGCTCATGTTCACGCTTAGTAGCTTTTCAATCTTCTTTCTTTACTATGCAAGCTTTACACGAAAAAAAGATAAAATTCCATCTCATTCTATCTCACTACACATTCAAAAGCTACAATTCATTCATTAAAATGTACTGTGTTTTTTTCTTCTTATTGTTTCCACCAACACTCAAAAAAACATTCTTTTTATATGCTCATCCTACGTTTTTTATATGTTGAAAATTTTCTTGGGTGGAAATCTATATATATATATATCCATTTCATAAAACATTTTTCATGCTATTATCTTTCAAAGTTTAAAGAAAATTTAAGACAATGATGATGATTATTATTATTATTGAGGAGATCCATTTAGCTTTTGAAATAAGAGCAAGGATGGAAAAGTGGATTATAATTGACTGAGATATTTAATGTAATATAAATAAGTATAAACGTGCAAGTAATTACTTTTTGTTGTGATCAGATGGAAAAATGTGGAAAATCTAATCAATTTTCTTAAAAATACACCCTCGCCAGCAACCCGCGCGCCACTTTACTTTATTTACGTGTCAAAAAACATTATTATTTTTATATAAATGTAGGTAATTTAAGACTAGCCTCCCCCTTTTTCTTGCTCTTCCATGAAGTTTATACAAGTGTTTTTAGTTCATTAAGAGGTGCTTCAAAGAAGTTGTTTGTACGCTAAATAATAAAAGAAGGAAGGAAGGAAGGAAGAGAGAAAAAATTATCATGGGCTATATGAAGGATTCATAATAAAGTTTTGCATGTACACACTTTAGTGAATGCTTCTATTATCATGAGAAAATGCGAAACCGATACTCAACCCTATTAAGTCAGAGAGGATTCTTAATCTAATTTGATGAGCATTCATTCTTTTTATGAGTCAATCATTCTCAATTGCTGACTCAGTATGTTTCATCTTTTTTTTTTTTGAAAAAAATTCAAAAACGATAAAAATTTGTCAATTGATGCTTTCACTTCATTTAAACTTATTTTGCTGTATGATCGATTGATGCTTTAAAGCGACTCCATTAATCAAAACATAAAATTGCTTCGAGCATATTCATAAATTTAATGTTATTAGTCAAAATATTGAGCTTATAAAAACACACATGCAAAACTTTTTCGTTAAGGGTCCTTCATGTGATGATTTATATACTTTTATGTAAATTAATTTATCATAGTTCTTAGTTTGTAGGTAGCTTATAAATTAAATTTATGAATATATCTATAGACAAAAGCAGTATAACATTGCATACACATTTGATGCTTTTCTTTCATTTTTATTCTTCCATTATCGCCGTAAAAATATGTGTTATAAAAGAAAGAAAGTTTAATTTTATATAAATATTATTTTTTTTGGCCTTTTTACTAATTTTTTATGATTTTTTAGCAGCATATAATAAACTTATGCAATGCATAAATTAATTCAAAAAACAACAAAAGCAATAAAGTTTTATAATTCATTCAAAATTTATAATTTTAATTTCATGCAGACAAAAAAATTTCGCTAGCTCTTTTCGCACATTCACTTTTGGTTCCGTTAATTTTATTATTCTTTCTATTTATTTTTATACTTATAAACATATATATTTTCTGTTGTTGTGGCATGTTAAGAGACTCATAAAACAGCCGGTACGTTATGATTTCTATTATGCATTTTACTTTTTATTATTCGCCCACAATGTTGTGATGGTAACGAATGAAGAGGATTTTGATTAGAGCTTTTAGCAGGATTTGCTTTAAATACAATACATTTTCTCCCCGTTACAACTTTTTTTTTCTCTCTTTCTCTTTCGTTCACTCTTTTTTAGTCGATTATGATCCTCTCATTCCTTATCATTTCATTTATTACAGTATTAACTAATTAATTATTTATTTATAAACTTTCTCTTCTTTCTTCTTCTTATTTTGCTACTATATAGGAAACAGAATTTAATCTAGAGGAATCATCTATTCAAGCACTAAGTAATAGTTTCACATTGACACGTGGTGAGAAAGTTCATAGCCCCCACACATCACCGAAAATGAGTAGAAAAACTCCAATTTCGTTTTCGGTGGTGGCAACAACAACGACAACAACAACAACAAATAACAACTTGCAGCACACGCAAGTGGAACAAAAACCTATCATAATTTCTTCTTCCTCTTCACTTTGCTCCTCATCCTCCACCTCTTCATCATCTTCTTCGTCATCGAATTCATCTACGAACAATTTAGTGAATGTCAACTTGTTAAATGGAAAAATACCCAAAACCATTATCATAACAACGCCACCAATTTGTTCATCAGCTTCAGGAATGATGACAAGTAGCAGTAGTAACAAAACTTCATCGTTATTGATTGATATGCCAAATGTCGAGCAAATGTCAAGTAAAACTATAAATCTTCCAATGAATGAAGAAGCACCTCCGATCCCTCCAAGGAAATCGATGATGCTACAACAGCAACAAAACGACATAAACAGACCACAAAAACTTCAAACTACACCACCGATTAGTCAAACTAATTCCGTTGAAAAAAATGAGAACATTATGTCAGCAAATATTACTCAACAACCTCTACCATTACTTCCCACTCATCAGCAAAAAAATCAAAATGAAGAAACAGACGAAGATGAAGACTCTAATCCAATTTGTGGACCAGCAGAAACGATTACAGGAATCATCGATACACGTCCAATTGAGCAACGAAGCAACTACATAAGCTTTGCTTCCCTTACCAATAATTTAACGACAAACTTCAATCTTGTCACAATCAACGACACATCCACATCAGCAACATCGTCATCGTCGTTAGCATCAAAGGACTCAAATACTCATAAAGATGATACAAATACGAGCAAGGTCTCGAATACATATCTACTGAAAAGCAACCACTTGAATAACAATAACAATTTTAGCAATATAAATGGAACTAACAATCATCAACGACATATGTCAGTGCCAGTGAGCGGTGGCACACCAATAAAAACATTGCCAACCTCATCTTCAACACTGCAAGCGTCAATTAGTCAGAAAATGCCAAATAATTCTCCACTAAAGGCTGCATCGTCCACATGTGCCAACGCTTCGAACTTGCAACTGTATGAAAATGTCAAAATGAAATCTGCTGGGAATCTTATCTCATTGAATAACCTCAACAACAACTCAAATCATAATTACAATAGCAATTGCAATAGTGTCTCATATGAGAATATTAATCTGGAATATATTAATCGACTGATGAAAGAAGGCTATTCGAAAGAAAATGTTATGGCCGCGCTTTGTATTTCAAGAAACAATTTTGAAATGGCATGCGATATATTACACGAATTTGTAAGCACCAATCATCAGAAAGTTTGCGAGAGTAATCGTTAAGAGGAGGATAATTGAATGGAAGAAATACCATATGCTTTCTCCTTATTTTCTTTTTCATTTCTTTCTCGATGATGACTGATGACCATGAGAAAATGATGATTTTTTCTCTTTCCTTTTTCTCACTGTTATACAACATTTTCCTATCCTTAGCTTTTTTACCTCCAGCATTACACATATAAATATTCTCCAATATTTAGACTTATGTAAAGAGTAAATTATATTAATTATAATTATATTCTCTTATACATCCTCATCATAATTTCATACTTTAAAATATAAGAGCTATAAAGCAATAGAAGAAAATTTGTTGATAAAAAATGTATTTAAATCGCTTTAAAATCTCACTCTTTCTCTTTCTCAAATAAACACATAACATATAAAAAACAAACAAATCCTTAAAAGAAATCTACTATATAATATAATAGAATTTACTAGTGACAAATTTATCTCGAATTATTGCTTCATTTGATGCAAAAGATGGATGAAAAATTCTTGTTGAAAGTTCAAAGAATTTTTTTTAAATGCTTAACATGAAAAGGCATTAAAAATGTATGAAATGAAATAAGTAATTTTTTTTCAAAAGATATTCACAAGTGTTTTCTCATCAATCAATCATCAAAAATGATATAGATAGAAGGTGCTTAAGATTTAGGAAAATTGGCAATATTAGGCGTGAAATTTATTGAATGATGAAAAATACAAAATTGTTTTTAATTTGAAGCTTAAAAAACATCGAATGAAGCAAAATTCACGAGATAAATAATATGATTAAAAAAGTTTTAAAGTACCTTTTCCGATGATGAACACACAAAAACATTTTAA
Organism: Polypedilum pembai; assembly: GCA_014622435.1. Lineage (NCBI taxonomy): Eukaryota > Metazoa > Arthropoda > Insecta > Diptera > Chironomidae > Polypedilum > Polypedilum pembai. The sequence goes on from JACWBX010000261.1 coordinate 36,718, forward strand.
ATGATGAAAAATAATATAGTAAATAGAATGATAAGTAATTTATTTTTCATTTAAAACTATCTTCTTTTTATATGTTCATTAGCGAAAATTTCATTCATGTTGTCACTCCACATTTGTTATTCTTTTAAAACTGTGATTATAAAGAAATTTTTATGTTGATTTAAAATTTTTAATTTAAATTTATTTTCTTTTATTTGTTATGCGAACGAGGAAGATATCTTTTCCAAAATATATAAATCCATTAAACGGTATCTTTCTCTCTTTCTCACTCACTCAAATATCATTTAAATCATTTATCTAATTTTCTCTTTTACATATATATCTCTATCTAGAATAAAAAATCATAATTTAAAATCGATTTTCTTGTTCACACACAAAAATTTTTTTTTCTTTTGTTTCTAAATGAATCAAAGAAGAAAATTTATATTTTGAGAAACTTGTGAGGACAATTTTAAAATAATTTTTTTTTTAATGGAATCTTTTTAGCATTGTATTTAACTACAAAGATTATAATGTAAATAATGAAAATATTCAATTATAAAAAAATTCTAGTGCATGTAATTACATCAAGACTTTCATTGAAAATTCTCATACCAAAAATTTTATTTAAATTATAAAAAAGGAGGAATGATGAAATTTGTATTTGTACATTTCTCTTTCTCGTCCTATTTCAGAGAGTTTTTTTTTAAAAAATTCAAATGCAACAAAATTTGATTAAAATTAATAAAATTAAAATATCTGAAGAACAAATTTTCTTTAATATTTTTTATAGAATTACATTTGCAGGATTATTTTGACATTTCTTTTGATGTTTACTAACTGCTGATAAATCTCCAGTGACAAATTTGCAAAAAAGGCAACTGAAAGGTTTCAAACCTGTATGTGTATTGCTGTAATTTAATGAAATTTAGTTTAATAAATTTTTCGAATCTATATAGAAAATCAAATCATACTTACATATGAGATTCCAATTGATTTTTCTGTCCGAATGTTTTAGTGCAAAACGTACAGCTATATTTATGAATTTTATTGTGAAGAATTTGAATATGTTTAGTTAAATTTGAGTAGCTATTGAACGATGCATTGCAAATTTTACAAACATTACTATGCTTATGCCTCTGTGCATAATGCTGAGCAATTTTTCCTTTTCCCACAAACACTAAACCACACAATTTGCATCGATAACTATCATTTTCATCACCGAGCGGTTCTCTATAATAGTTTGGATCACCTCGTTCTCTTACAGATTCTGGATTACCCGAGCATGTTGATTTCATATGACTTCTTAAAAAAGACATTGTCGGAAACTTGCGTTTACAACAATTGCATACAAAATCACTTTCCATATCATGTTTATTGATCTTATGCTGTTCAAGTGTAATTTTAGAAGTGTACCTTTTCTCTGGACAAAATTCACATACAAATGCTTTAATTTTAAGATGAATAGTATGAAGATGTCTTTTTAAATTCATTTTTGAAAAAGTTTTAAAATCACAATGATCGCAATAAAAATTAATGGCTCGTTTTGATTTATCGTCATGAGCTATTTTTATATGACGACGTAATTCTGAAGCTTTCTGATAGTGCTTGCTGCATACATGACACATGTAAGATAAGAGTCCTGGATTTTCATGCAGCATCATGTGATTGTCTAAGCCACGAATTGTTTGAGATTTATGCCTACATAAATTACATTTTAACTCGTTGTTCCTGTGGTTATTTTTAAGATGTTCATACTTTTCTTTACGATATTTGAATTTTTGAAGACATAAATAACATTTGATTAGATTAGGTTGTGATTTAGCTTTTGTACTCTTATTATATTCTTTTTTTTTTGGTGAAAATCTAGTCTTTTGAAGTTCATGAAATTTTTTGAGATCAGAAACTGAATTTATTGGTAAAATTAAAACTTTTTCCTCATCATTTTCATATTGTTGTTGAAGAATATTATTTGAGTTTATACATTTTTCTTTTATTTCACATGCTAATAAAATTTTTTCTAGACATTCATTACAAATTATTTGTGGAAGATTATCATTGATTGATACCTAAAATGAATGAAAAAGTGATTAAATATTCTTAGATATAGACTTGATTATTAAAATTACTTCAATTCCTGAACAATATTGTATTAAATCTGCCACTACTCTATTATTTTTATCTATTGCTGTATTCAATGATGTGCCTCCATTTATGTATTTATTTAAACATGTACGGCAGCAAACATCCATTATATATAAACTAAATTAACTTATTTTAACTAAAATATTTTGTTTATTTTTTATTTTGATACTCTATAATATTCTCCATTTATATCAATTACCCAAAAATATATTTTTATTAACATTAAAAAAAACTTTAACTTATTTAAAATGAAGTAAAATTGATATATTTAATAGTGGATTTAATTTCATTAAACATCATTTCTCTTTTCATTGAAAATTTATTTAAATTGCAAAAATACCCACTTGTTAATTTAGGGTATTTCTTACCAGCAACTGTTTATATTTTTATTATGATTATTAGAAATAAGAGAAAATTATTAAAAAAATTAAATAAAATTGAAACATCATATACAACTTAATTTTTCTCATTGATAATAATTTAAGAATATTTATTAATCTAATAAAAGAGAAAATCATATTGAATCATAATAATTTAAATTTAATTTTCAACAATATTTTTTCTTGTTCATTAAAGAAAATAAATTAAAATTTTTTGACGATCTAATACTTCCAAATGAACCTTGTTTATATGAAGAAAAACATTTGTTTATGATGATTAATTTTCAGATAAGTATCTGTTTGTTTGAAAACTAGCGCATTCGGACCGCTTTGAGGTTCTCTTCTGCTAAAACGTTTGTAGGTTTCGCCTAGATCAATAAAACACACAAACGTTAAATGATGAGTATCGAAACATTCCAGTTTTATCATTAAAGATTTCAAAATCTAAGGTTTAGCATTGAAAAACTCAAACATTGAATCACAGTGCTGAGCATTCAACACTCAAATAAAGTGCTGAGCACAAAAACACTCAAACACTTAGTGCTCAACATTGAAACACATTGAGCATCAAAAGGTTTAAAATAAACTTTAGAAAACGTGATACATAGTAATTAATATCAATTGTTAGTAATTGATAGTTTCAGACATCTCTCAACTATATAAATATATTGATAAGTAAGAGACATATGGAGCAAGAACTAAATAAAAGGTCGATAAAAATGTTCCTTTAGTAGTTTTTTATCATTTGAATTGAAAGTATATTCAGTATGAATAAAATATTTATAATTCTTTTGTTTGTTCATATAAACTGTAAGAACTTTTGAAAAAAATATTTATTGTATAAAAATTATATTTTCAGTTGTAATAGCATTCAATCTTCGACAAAAAAGATGTGTTGAAGATGTTGAAATTTCCAACGGCACTCAAACTGAAAATTATTATGATCCTGATTATGGAAACAGTGAATTTTATGAGTATTACGATGATGAGTATTTATATGTATAGAATTTTAACTTTTTTAAAAATTAGATTTGATAATTTTTATTTTTCGTTCTTTAGGATGAAAGAAATGAGACAAACGTTGAAAATGTTACAGATGAAGACGAATATGAGGAAATTTTTGATATGATTTTTTAATATTTCTTTTGTTGTACGAAATATGTATTTCAAATTTGTTAAGTGAAGTTATTAATTTTCTTAAAAGTTAATAAGTATAAGACTAATAAAATAAATCTCTCTGAGAGTTTATTATGCAATAGTACCCATTAATCTTTACTTAATTTTTCGATGACACAATAAATGTAACCGCACGAAGAATTAAAAAGACGAGCGACATGTAATATGCATCTCTCTTTTCTTGATTCAAGCACTTTCATTTTAAAACATTGCGACATTACTTTTGTTTCTCTTTTTTTTCTTCTTCATTCATTCCAATGTGAACCCTTTTCCCAATTTGTGTATGAGCATTTTTATTGCCCATTAATGGACCTCAATGAGTGCATGCATGCAAACAATCGAAATTCAGTGATGATTTTTACACACATAAGAAAGCGACAATAGTGACGACGTGATACTACGACGAAACATGAATATATTTATACAATATTGTATTATTCTCTAGCTTTTTTAATGCACTATCCATTTGTGCGCGCTTTTTATAATGATCATTTTTCCTCTCCTTCACTCGTCGTCAATTACTGAACTTGTGAATGCGCATGCCGAAAAAAAAAGACAACAGCAGTACTAAAAGATTAAATTAAGAAATTATACAATCTTGACTCGATAAAATAATGCTTTCGCTATGGATATGTGTCTATCAAAATGTTTTGACGTAAATCAATTACGAAGTTAAAATTGAATAATCAAATGTGCGCCCTTTTCCCTTTCATTTTGCGCTCGCTCTTTTTCATGAGAGAAAGAGAGTGAATTTTCTTTTCTTTTCTTTTATTGGCAGACATACGGCGGCAACGATGATCAACTCGAATTCGTTCTTGAAGTCTTATATAATTAAATTTCATGTTTTTTGACCTCTGTTTTTCGATGCTTATGTTGCTGTGGCATATTATCCTCCATTGTTCTGTTACATTATTGTTGTAAACTCTCTCGCGCGATTTATATCAATTAAAGAAAGTGACCAAATAGTACAATGTTCTCCTTTTTTTCTAAAGTGTCATGTTCTTTTCAATTGTTGTTTTTATTTTTCTTAAGATGAGGACAATATCGAAGTATTTAATCGTAAAAAAAAATTCAATGGCTTTTGGCATTTTAATTTCATGTAATTTAGGTTTCTTTCTTTCATATTATTCGACTGATCAAGATCACTTAACTTTTTTAACATGCATGCATATAATGTGCTGAGTACCTTTTTATTCTTTTTGTTAATGTTTGTAAAATGTTCATGCTTTAAACTACTTATCATATGCAAGTTTTAATATGTTTATCGATTTCATTTGTAAGAATGCAAATTTGCTCATTTAACACTCTCACCTAAGAAGGAAAAGCATATGTAAAAGAGAAAAAGGAGAAAAATGTCAATGACAAATTTATGCATTGATACTGGCGTGAACAAGTTTTCATCAGTGTTTCATTTTTATTGCAATTGAACAAGGTACAAATTGCATGGCCAAAATGTGATCTGAATATTTAATCGCTATGTAATATACCACACACAGCTATTCATAAGCGTATATATTTTCACAAGAATTTTTCTCATTTGCATAGTTATTTATCCGAAAAAAATGACTATTTTTATGGACAGTAAAAGGAGATGCACACAAAAGAAAGGAATGTAGCATAAAAGGTCTGAGTGAAAATTTTACGTTCCTTTTCTTTCATTGAAATTGATCCATTGAGAGTTGTCTATAGTTTGAAAAATTCCCATAGGAGATTGAGCAGATGCAGTATTATGAGTGAATAAAAAGTTTATAAACAACGACAGTGCAAGCTTAATTCAGTTAACGAAAGTGAAATTTTTTTCTCTTTCTAGGGCACTCTTTTCTTCGATTCAATGAACGAGCAAAAGAGATTTTTGATAAAGTCACGACGGGGATTCAAAAATGGACAACAATTTCCTTCCTTGGTCACTTCAGGTCTATCGTAGGAAGTTTTCTTAGAAATATATAACGAAATGCATATGTTTCAATTTAATTACAGAGTATTTTATTCAAATGAAGAAATTTCTAATGTTATTGCGCGTGATCTAACTGTCATTACTGTTATAATTTTTCATTAAACATTGTTATCGTATCAATGCAATTAGTTTCCAATATCTATGCGTCATAAAATAGCAGCATAAGCACATGCTTTCACTTGTTCATTAATACTTCGCTTCAGAATGTATAGAAATCTAATGTTTTACTTCATCACAAAGACAATCATGGGTCAAGATTTTCAATTTCTGTTCAGCAATAAAGCCATGAGAAAATTTTTTTTTGAAGCATTTATGAATGAAAAATTAAAAGAACATGTTGTATGACCACTTTCAAAGGCACACTTAACAGAGTAAAATTTATTGCAGCAAATTTTCATTTTTCTGGTAAAATAAATTGAATGCTGCTGAACTTTGCCCATTTGTGGCGAATGACGCATAAATTTATGTATCCAGAGAGAGAAAAAAAAAAGACGATCGGTTATTACAATAATTGAGAGCTCTTTCCATTGATTTCTCAATTATCTTTCTCATTTTGGTCACAACAACAGTAATATTCTCATGATTTCCCATAGTGTTCATTTTCTGATCGCTGATTCTCGTTTAAGCGATCAAGTGGAGAGAATTTATTGGTTTTTTTGCACGCGTACAATTCCACTCCTGATTGAAACCCCTCGTGAGATTTTAGTGCCAATCGATCGTGAATCGTGTTATTATTAAAAACTTTTTTTAATGTTTTTTGGACTTTTCTATTTCTGTATCACAACCTTGTATCTTGAAATATTCAGCCTTTCTCGTGTGAATTTCTTTTCTCTTGCTTATTTATTGCCCAAAAATGAACGACTTAAAAAATCACATTCAACCAATAAAGTTAATGAATGTTGAATATCGGCATGAGTTTTTCTCGTGCGTTGAGAATTGCTGATGATGCCCTCGAGTTATCACTTGTTTATAGACTTCCAAATTCAGACTTCTTGCAAAATGAGTCTTTATTCTTTAATTTTATGAGTGCAAATGTGAATATTTACTTATGCGAAAAGTTTATTATTATTAGCAATTATATGAAATTCCATTTATTGATTGCTGTTCATTCATTATATTGGTGCTAATACGTTTTTTAAAATCCATATTCATTAAGTTTTATTTTACGATCTTAAAAGAAAATGGGGCACGATGAGGGTTTTAATTTGTTTTATATATTCTAGCCAGCCGCATTGATTTATGGCAAATGTACTCAAAAGCTATAAAAATCCAAGAAATAAAAAATTATAAAGAGTGAACGACGAGTGAGAGTCATCAATTTTTATTCATTGATCACTCTTTGCGGTCACTTAGAATTCTTTCTCATAAATTTAGTTTGCTTCGTTTAGAAAATCGGGGTCATTTTGATAGTTGTGTTTTTTTGTTATAATGATGAAAAAAGACAATTGTGTTTAAAATGCAAGGAAATTGTTTAAAGAGCGCTCTTTCAATTCGCAAAAAAAAAAACAGACTTACCCAATTCCATAATCCGTTACTAATTTGAAATTTTTCTTCATTTAGATTAAAAATAGAATTGCTTAATTATCTCAATATTTCATCCGTGAGAATTACTTGCAAATGCATACGTTGTAAACTGCAATAGGGCCAATGCTACGATGGAAAAGCGTAAAGAATGGAAAGATAATAACAACGATCAGTACCATTAAATACAGCAACAAAATACTAAAGCGTGTGTCTCAAATTATTTTTGTTTTTGGTTCTTGATGGTAAATTATATACACACAAATGATGAATAATTTTATTTATTTTCATGCACGTCAGCTTGCTTGCTCATATTTCAGGTACATATATGCATATATCACCATGTATGGCAGAAATGAAATTAGAGAGAAAAAAAAATTAAGAGAGGAAAGAAAGAAAGACACATGTTTGTGCAGTTGTTACATGGTGAATTGACATTAATTTCAAAAATAAATGGAACATGTTGTTAAACAAAGAACATAATAAATTTTATGCTCCATGCATATTTATATATAGCCAAAAAACAACGAAATAGACAGACTTTGCTCAAAATGTATGGCTTTTTTGCAATTATATCCATATTTTCTATTAAGATTAGATTTTTATTTGCACAAACAAAGTTTCATAGTTTCATACAGACAAACAAATTGTGAATCATATTAGTGTCTTAACAAAATTGTGTGTGATTTTATTGCAGTTTCTTTTTAAAATTTTCACTCTTTAATGAAATAAGGGCAATTCTTTGAATTAAAAAAATCGAAAATCAACTCAAGATACTCTGAATGATTGTCATGCACTTCTCAACTAGTTTACATGCTGTTCTCATTGCGGAACTACGAGAGCTGATTTTAAAAGTCATTAGCATTATAACAAATAAATCAGAGACAAAAAACTGTAACAGACAGTTGAGTTGAATCAATGTATGTGTATGCACCCACTTTAGACCTTGACCGACCGATCAGTTGTAGATTGAAAATGAAATGAAAAGAAACGATCGGTGAGTGAGAAAAAGCAGAAAGAGATTTGCTGGAGATTTTTTACTCCGACACTGTTTGTATTTATAAATTGCTGTGGTATATTGTGACATTAGATCGGTGCTGCTACTAACCGTAAAAATAAACCGTTTTTTCGTCCAAAGTAATATTTCAAAGGCTCAAGTCAGACTCTGTCATACTTTATGTCTCAATTGTTTTCTCTTTTATTTATGATTTTATAGAGTTGATTTATGCATCTCCTTATGAATGCGTTCAAGAATTTTGACTCAGTTTTTTGATTGTCGAAGGTCAAATTCAGTGACTCAGAATAAACATAAATGCCACACACGCACAAACACATTGGGTTGACCGATAAAATCTTAATTTCTTTCCTTTCTTACTCATGCTTTTGGTTCACGTGAAAACAAACGACAAAACGTTCAAGGAATTTTAATTTTGAAGATAAATCAACTTTCAATTTGTCGTATTGATTGATTTATTCAATTTTACGCTGTTGTCACTTTCAATTTCGATCTTATGTGAATTATTGAATGCAAACTTAAGCTCATTTGTGCTCGAGATGATAATAATATGAGAATTGTTTACTGAACATTTTACTATCGATTGAAAAAAAAACAATAAAATTGTGTCACGGACATTTAATTCATTCTCTGCTATTCGATGATTTTCAATGCACATTTATGTCCATCTAAATAAAGAATTTTATATTATTAATACACTTTTTGTGCTTCTGTGTAGCACAATTATAACAATGAGTAATGCAATTACTTTTTGGTCGTTTATAGATAGGTATCAACATGAACAAATGAAACATATAATATGTGCAAGTAAGACATACAAAAAGAGAAAAAAAGTCTTTTATAGAGATATCAAGAAAATTTTCAATGGGATTAAAGAGTACAGAATGTAATTCATTGATCATTTGAATAAGCGTTAAAATTTATTGAAAGTGAAATCATCGTTCATTCAATTTTTCAAGATTTTGCATGGTATCAAATGTCGATGTCATTGCACATTAAAAATGCAATATATATGTTTATGTGGCAGTCATTGAGCTAAAGTAATATGCACATGTGCGTGAAAAGTGAAAGACTAATTGTTATTTCTTTCTTCTAAACAAATTAAAAATTATTTTTGTTTGTGAGTGCCGTGAAAGTTTTCTTCTGCATTTTTTGGTTAATTGAAAAGAAATATTTTGCTTTTTAACTTGTAGCCACCATAATTCACAATGAATAGCGCGCGCAAAAAAAAGCCATAAAAATGTGCTATGATTCATTGCGGTGATGCAAAAAGGAAAGAAATAAACTGTCGTGCAATGCCAGAAGAAGTTTATTAGAATTGAATAATTTTCCATTTATAAAAAACTTGGAGGTGCCGTATTCAGTAATTTAGAGACTCGGCAAGATTTTACGAGGCTTTCTTTAAACCAAAAAAAGTCGTCTAAAACATTCTCTCGGTTTGCTTCTATTAAGAATCATAGACACATAGAAAGAAGAAAGCGCAATCATGATGTGGTCGCAGGCAAGCAATGCACATAAATTACCTTTTGAACTTTTGCCGTTTTCTTCTTCATTTCTTTTACATAGATATTTTAAGTGTGCGCTCCATCCCTCAATTCTCAATCAGACCACACACAGATACATTCGATCGATTCACTTTCCTATGTTGTACACAGATTTTTATGTATTTTTACTCTCTTCTCTATTTCAATTTCTAACATATCACGTTGATGCATTTCAATCGAAGTGAATCTATATAGTTCCCTATAACTTTTTTTTATTTTTAAAATCTTTTCTGGGACACTTGTGAGTTGAACCCGCTTGATATACACGAAGAGATTTTACGATATGAAAATTTAAAATTCAAATTTATTTCTTTAGTTGTTATTAAAATACAGTTTATATGATAATTCACTAAATGCCGTATAAAGTTATAAAAATATGAAATATTTGCTGATAATTTATTAAATTAGAGAAAAAATTTAATTTAAATGTAGGGCAATATGACAATTCAATCTTCCGGTTTGAAATCACTCAAGAAATTTTATCGCATTCCTAACAGGTAGAAAGAAATAAATTTTATTGAACCGCTTTCATTCTTGACTGTTGTAACAAATTAAATTTAACACAATTCTTCACTTAATCATGAGCCATGTCTGATTCACTCTCAAAAACCTTTAATGATTTTTTCTCCTCTCACACAGAGATGCTTTGGTCACTCTAAAATTGACCATAATTAATGAAATTCCTCAATAGGTGTGTTGCTAACAAGCTAATAAGTATGAATTTTACCATGGCAAATCTGCTATTGACACATTTTCGCTTTCGCAGCATTTCACACAATTTTCACAATAATTTAATCGCACAAATAATTTGCACGTGCCAAAAATGTGAAAACAAACCTTCACTTTTATTGAACTGTTAACAAATTGGCTATTTATTAAGAATTTATCTTCACTCTCAATTTCTTTCAATGGAATTTTTATGAAAATTTTTATTCAAATTGAAATTTTTTTATATACATCAGAAGTTGCTTACTAACAGCACATGTTTCTTTTAAAAACATATGTTTAATAAATTTCTCAATATTTAATACTCATTCACTTTATTAAGATAGATCGGTATAAATTAGATGGATTATAATCAATCCATCAAAATATTTAATTGTGAGATGGCCTTAATAGAACGATTTTTAATAATCTCATTGCTTAAAACTCAGAATCAATTGTTTTGAAGACTTTAGGACAAAATTTTTTAGCTAGAGTTGTATAGAAATTTCTTTCTTTTTTAAAAATTTTAATATTTTTTGTCAGTTGATTCCACATATGAACTGTCACTGCATTTTTACTTTTTTTAATTAGAGCTTTTGTGTAATTTTTTTTAAAAATCTTTTCATAATATGTCGGTAAAATTGGAAAACAATATTTTCTTGGATGAATATTAAAACCATTACAACTTTTCTTCTTCTTTATTTTATTTGTGTTGAGTTTTTTGCACCATTTGGTTGCGACTCTTGAAATGCATTGTGGTCCATTGAACCCCCACGACTTTTCATCGAAATTTGCAATTTGATCACGAATAAAAGTTTCAACTAGTTCACGATCGCTTGTATGATTGAAATTTAGAAAAGCATTTGATATGATGCCTTGTTCACCTTCAGTACAAGCGAAATTCGTTCCCAACACTTCAACAGATTTTTTTACAATCATATCAGAGTCCAAATAAAATCCACCATATTTCCACAATAACAAAAGTCTAATAACATCACTCGTATGTTCAACTGGAAAGATTGATTTTTTCAATTTTCCACTTTTTAAAAATTCTTTTGCTGGCGATCGCTGCTTGGCAAATTGACTTAATTTCAAATATACAATATTGACATTTTTGTATGATAAAAGACTGTTTAGATGCTTTGTTATTTCAAGTGTCATTGATCTATGAGGTGTGATGAAAACTATATAAATTTGAAGAGCTGGATTTGATAATGCTAAAAGCAAAAAGAAACTAATAAAAGCTATAGAAATTAAAGAAATTCTTTTACCAGCACTTTCAAAACTGCATAATTGTCTTGGATTAATTTGCATTGGATTTTTTAATACATGACTTGAATCAATGAAGAAAATATTTTTATCATTTTTAGGCTCAATTTCTTCTTTCATGATATTTTCTAGTTTTAATGAAACTTTAACAATTGGATCATCTGATGGTTTTTCTGTTATTGTTTCATCCAAAGCAATATCTATTTCTTTAAATTTTTTAATTACTTTGATTCGATTTTCTTTATTTCTTACATTTTCAATATGCTCTAAATATATATTGACAGTATAAAAGCTTACATAAATTGTAAAAATTAGAGCTATAATTATTTTAAAATAAAATTTTATTCCCATTTCGAATGTCAATGATAAACTGAATCAATTGTTCAATAATTATTGTCATTGTACTCTTTTAAGATAAAAACATATGTGACTTCATTTAAAATAGGCAAATAAAATTTATTATGGGAAACGAGGTGAAGTGCACACAAACATGTTGAGCAAATATGGTCGGGCAAAAACTTCTTTGCCCTACTCTACAGAGTTTACTGAAAAACATACAACAACAAAAAGATAAGTTTGATTTCGGATCAGATATCGTAAAGAAATCAGTGATATTTGTTCCAAATTATGGAAAGAACAAATTCTTCAGTTTGGAAGAGAAAAACTCATCCCTAACACAACAACTCATCATTTCAGAAATCAAACTCTTTTCATATGAGATTTTGCCGAGAATTGAACTAACAATCTACAGCGCATAGGACATTTTCTCTTTGTAAAGTATTTTAACTAACTCGGCTATCAAAGCACTTAAGCAGACACATTAGTGTTTCGCTAAATTTTATTCACATTAATCACAGTTATTTTTAGATTTATTATTTTTCATAAATATATAATTACTTTATTCGAATAATTATAACAGAACAAATAGGATTATTTAAAATGTGGGTCATTCATTGAACTTCATTATTGAAAAATCTAAAAAATAAACAACAAATGATGAATTGTGCGTGATCTATACAGGTGTTTAATTATGTCAAATTAAAGTTGATTATGTACACTTTGCTTCTTTCCTTTGAGCATATTATTTTATTCATATGAAAACGCACTAAAACCTTGATTTCAACTGTGTCTAAATCTGATACTAAAAAATGCGTTTAAACAACACAGTTAAGTTGGAAAATTACTAAATATGCGTTTTTCTTTACTTCTCAATTGATGTCAATTGAAGCAATGATGCAATAGATTAACATGTGGTTTAACAACTACAAACCCTCATCTAATGTCACATACACACGCCCATCAACAGCACTTAATAAAAGTTTGGTAGCATTTTCACATGATGAAATATATTTCCGATCATTTTAATGGCACCAAATGATCTATTTTAGCAAAATAGCTTCTATTATTGTTGCGAGTCGCAACGGGTGGCCAATGGATTATTTAATTAAACTCAAACTTATTTGATTTATTGGAATTTAATTCAATTTGACATTTCTTTCATCATGCTGAACATTAAATAGTGATGAAGGAAATTTAATTTTTTATCGCGATGCGTCAACTCAATTTACGATTTAAGTTGCATTTAGTTTAAGAGCGAAGCATCAATTTTATTGCATATCATAAAGAAAAAGGTGGACAGATGAGAAGTCAAGCGCACAATAATTCTCGATTATCATGCGCGCATATAATCAAATCATTATAATGAATATTAATTCCAAGCTACTTTGCATCATTATTGGACAGAAAAAAAAGAAAAATTATTTCCATCCTCGTCACTGCTGTCATTCAACTCTAATCGATCTCATCGTATTTGTGAGCAACGATAATGGTGTTGATGAGAAAGGTAGAAGCGATTTTATACCTTTTAAAATGATGTAACGGTTTAAGAACACATTTTTTTATATATTTTGAGTTTGCTCATCTCCATTCTCCTACTGTTTTTCTTTAATGTAAAATTTATTGGACATTTATGACACTTGATTTTTCTTTAAGTGTGTTCATCAAATACTAAATAATTTTTAATTTAAATTATTTGAATATTTTAAATTTCAGTAGAGAATTTTTTTAAAACATGAAAAATCACTCAGAGCTTATTCTGTAATTAGATTAAAATTAGAAAACAATAGAAGACTGCTCATGGAAGTTGATTAAATTTCGCAATAATTTCATTTAACTTTTCAAATTAAAGTCGTTAAGAGGCAGCGACAGTTATTAAACTTATTAGCAATTTTTCATGCGATGATTATCTCGCTAATTTACAGACAAAAGTCTCATGAGAAAGAAAAAGTGAAATAGGAAGGAAAAAAATATGCAAGAATCTCATCGTAACTGTATAGCGAGAGCCTGTTGTAATTCTATTGCATTTCTCATGACTGTGTTTTAGCACAGCTTTGAGAACATGCTTTTTTATGACTTAATTCACAACATAAATGAATAAACATCTGGCCATTATAATAATAACGATCAAACATGAAACATGCTTCGAGTTTGTTTTGGAGAATGCAATAGACATAGAATCGATTATCTTCTGATATGATAAATCGATACGAAATGCCATTGGTGACCTAACGGTGGGGCAATCTTGGAGAAAGCAACACGAGTGTGACGAAAATATGGGTTAATTTTCAGTGAAAGATCTGAAATGGCTTGTCTTGAATAAATTTTAAATGATCTCATTAAGGTCTTGCCTTTTTCGATAGCTTAATGAAATATTGAATTCATTCAAAAAGACAAATATTGAATTTCCTATGCACGCTGTTGCTTTGGCGCTTAGATTATTCTATCATGATATTAAAATGATAAATGATATTTTCGCTAACCAAGGGAGCGTTCAGTAAATTGAAAATTAAGTTGTTAAAGTTGAACAAATGTGAATAAATTATTTCATCTTTGCTTTCATTTGATGATCAGGAATGTTTCTAAAATAGTTTTGCATCTATTTGTTAATTAATATAAAAATAGGAAAAATATTTCATTTTCTAGTGATTTATAAAAATGTAAATTAAATATACACGTTTTTATAATAGAGCACAAATTCAATCTTTAAATTTCCTAAAAAGGGTAAGCTTAAATATTTATCTTTAATCCTAGCTATAAAGCGTCCAAACAAATAAAAGTAAAGTGTGAAAGACGGCATAATAAAGTTGTTGATATCATAAGAAGATGTTAATTCCATTAGATTATCGTGCATTCTATTTTAAAAAGAGGAATTTTAGACACATAAAGAACACATGAATGATGTTTTCATAAAAGCCTTTTTGTTCACAAACATTTTAAGAACGTGCAATCAACAATCGGCGCATCGTGCAACAAAGTTTCAATTTCTATAAGAAAACCAGTTTTTTTCTCTTCGTGGAATTCTTTGGATGTCGATAAAGCAGTAGTTGTAATGTTGCAGAGAAATAAAAACCTTAAAGTCACTTAAAATGCATCTTTATTATAGCTACACATGTTTTCTTCTTCTTAGTTTGCTCTTTATCGTAGAAAATTACAATAAAATAAACTCCAAGACTGTGCTCGAGCGCATACATTTGAGAGATTAATCTCAATTTAATACATTACGATTCGGAATAAATTTATACATATGAAATGCATCAAGTGGATTTACTTCTTGTACTGCGCGCAGGCGGGTCTCAATAGCTTCGGAATTAATAACAATTGAACTGAATAAAAGCAGATCAATTTATCATGAACCTGTTCTCAGTTTTTTTTCCTTCTCTCCATTTGTTTACTTTGATGCATTTATGAGTTGAGAATTATATGTTTTGTGTTCTCAATACTGCATTTTGGATTATCATCGATTCTACTGTCAGCTTGATTGAGGAATTTATGACATTCATCATAATAACAAGCACAGTCCTGTTTTTTTATAATTTACTATTGTGATAAAATTTATGAGATAGAAGCAAAATAGTGTAGGTTGTGTAAAGTAAAAAGTTGCTGGAGACTTTAGAAAGTGAATTTTTTGAAAAGTGACCTGACAAAGATTTGTCTATGTAGTTAATTCCTCTTCAAGTCATATAAAAAATTGTCAAGCCATTACAGTAATTGACTAAACTGCACTTCATATTTTCATATCCATTGTATATTTTATCATCATCATTAATTCAATTTTTCTACAGTCATCTTCATTGAGCGAGTGTGTTAAAATAACGAGTGTTGTAAAACAAATAAGTTGTATGTACATTCAGATAATTATTTGCACATAAAGTCGATCGGCAAAAAGTTCAAACGGATTGATCTGGTAAATGCAAACAACATGATGCATGATGCATTTCATCTACTCATGAAAAGGTGTAATTTACATAAAAAATGTTTACTCTTTCACTCTTTGTCATCATCGTCGTCGTCGCTTGCGCAAAAAAGCGAGAAAATAAGAGTCATTTAAAAATACTTTAAATGACTTTTCTTGAGTGAGAATGTGCAAGTTAGTTAATAGTCAAATGCTGTTGCCATTTCTGTATGGTTTATAAAATAGATCGTTATTTTGTAAAAGACATAAGCTTAAAGCAATATAATATTAACAATCATCGTCGTTTATCTTAATCAAAATGAATAAGTAAAAGCATAATAATTAAATTTTCACGAGTCTGTGGTAAGAAGCAAATTCGCTCTCATGTCATCAACATCACTTCACCTATTTTCCACTTTTATAGTTTTATTTTGCTTTTGCTAAGCAAGCGAAATTAAATGTTTCAATTAACAACGAATTGTCTAAACAAGATGCAGGAAATGCTTTGGTTTTTTATGGTCAACTTTAACAAACATAATTTTTCTTGTGCGAGTGGTTATATCGTCAATTTCATTTAATCACTTCTTTTGCACATTAAAAATATTGTTATTATGATCATCATATTTATCTTACAGTCATTTAAAAAGTCTTCACATCAAACAGAAAGAATAGACAGTGGAAGAGAAATATTTAATAGTAGTAATTCACATTTATTGATTTTAATCATGTTTGTTTGGTGAGAAAAAATGTATGGTCAATTTCCTCGCGGCGTCAATTTGAATGGAATTATTCATCAAAAAAAGTGAGACGAAATTCTCTCTCGTTCATAATCGTTTGAGCGATAGTTCACATCTTTTCACTTACAAACTTGTTTACTTGACAATATGAATGAATGAATGAATGAATGTAAAGAGAAAGATCATAATAAGAGTGAAATTTGCAAAGAATTTGAAAATGTTGCGTAAAAATAGATTGTAATTATGTTGCCAGAGAAAATCTCATCATCCCATGAAATCTGTCCTATCATTTTGTAGTAATTTATCAAGTGCGAAGAGTAAAAGTGTATATATAAATAATTTGCAAGCATGAAACAGAATGAAATTGCATAATCTCGCTCCTTCATTATTCATCGCAAATGTAGTTTTCTTGCTACCGTGCGGAATGTTCAAAATATTGTAATATTAATAAGGCAGTCGGCAATGAAAGTGATTAGTCAAAAAGTCCATGTTTGAGACCTTTTAAAGCGATCGTTTTGTGATCATAAAAATGTTTACTATCAAGTGTGAATAATTGCAGTAATTGACTATCAAATGTACCGATCGATTTATGAGCATTAGTAAAACTGGCAATTTCTTAAAAAATGTTCGATTGAGTTTTTTTTATTGAAAATTGGAAAGATTGATTGCGTTTATTATTGTTTTGAATAACGTCGTAAACAACGCTATAAAATTTTTTAATAAAGTAAACTCGTTTATTAAATTACATGAAATACTAAGCGAAGAAATTCTTTACTTGATGTACTTGAAAAAATTAAAGAATAACTCACCAAATTTCAATACATTGATCATGAAAAGAGCATACAATTAAGTTTACAGAATTCTAACATAAATCTCTACCAAAATTCAATAGACCTGCTGCTGATCAAGTCAGGATTAGGATTATCACTCAGTGATGAAGAAAATGTTCCAATTGTTATAAATCTGATCGTGATCGAAATTCCTCGTCTGGAAAGATTTATTGCTTTAAGATCGCATGTGTGTATAAAAGAGAGCAACTCAAAATATATGGGTCATAAAGTCATAATTATTGATTGCATTTTAGCATTCTCACTTTTGTCCTTCGCACATGCATGAACGTGCTTGTATCGACCTAAATTGAAAAAAATGAAATGGTGCCTCAAAAATTGGATCAGCTGCTGCAGCTCTGTATGATCATTGAAAAGACAGCAGCAGCAGTCAGCATGATAAGCATGTAAACTAGTTTTTCGCATGCCAATTTTGGTTAAAAGGCATAGAGCGATAAAGGTGAAGGTAAAGTCGATGTTACCACTTCAATATAATTTATTTTCTCTTTTTTATGTCTTCAAGGACAATTATTGGAAGAAGAATGATGGATAATTGAAACTGTAATCCTTACATGACGTATTATTGCTTACAACATTAATTTCATTAAGCATGATGAATTTTTCTGAAAAATTGTTGACTTATATTTTGTTTACATTTTCGTTTTGATTTTCAGATCAAGTATTCTTGCTTATTATTGGAGCATTCAGAGACATATTTACATCAAAAGAAAGCTCTATTGATACTAAATGCAACTGTAATAATATTTCTACAATTTGTGATTAAGTTTTTCAAAAAGCTTCAAATGTCATGAAATTGTTCACTGAAATTGAATTACAAAATATCTTATTTCCTGCATCATATTGCAGATCGAGGCTGATATATCACATATTATTGTTCTTGAACTTTAGTTTCATTTAAGATTCATCATGAACTACTGTGAGCATAAGCGGAAAACTTATTTGTTATTTGAAGAGATTAACATATTTGGAAATGGCGGTACAAAATTATCCTTTAAATCTTACATAAACAGTAACACTCTTTTACATAGATCTATTCTATATTTGATGAGATATCTTTTGATATAAATATGCTCAGGAATAATTTAGTATGAAACGAGAATTACTGATCAGAAAATTAGAAACAAAAAAATATAAACAACAAAATCTTTCTTGACTTCGTTGCGTTAAAATTTTTCATTAACTATGCCATTATTTGATATAATAATCTCTCAGAATGTTCATTAGACAATAATTAATCGATTGTTATACATTTTGAAAGTATCCGAGTAATCGAAATAAAATAATAAGTGATCATTTTTCCCAAAAAAATATTGTGAATTTGTAAAAAATAAATAAAATTAATTTATAATAAAATTGTAATTTCAATTTGACTATAGCTTGCGTATATATTTTTTATGTTATAATTGCATATGTAGTTAACAGCCATGCATATTTAAGTATGTAAGCCAAATAGCTTATTTCTTAAAAGACAAGTGGGCGCGGAATTTCTTTCTTTTTCATATTTCACTCACAATTCTTTCTGTGACTGTGCGATACTTGGAATGCTAATGTTCATGTAGTATGTAAATATAGAAAATTGAGTGGCATGTAGGTTTGTTTTTCAATATTTTTCTGCAAAAATTGCATTAAAAATAGAAAAGTAATCCATTTAGTAAATTTTTTTGAAACAAATATGATTTTGGCCATAATGAAATAATCCATGTTAGGCATTTGAAGCAAATGTGACACACTGCTGATATTGATGCCTAAAAGGAAATTTATTGAAATTTTTTTTAAACCATTTGTTTATTAGTGAGATTTAATCTCATTAAGATCTTGCTAATGATGAATGAAAGTAGCTTTTGTTTATTAATGAACAATAATTTCTTGCAATGAGTTAATTGAATTTTATTATAATTTATCTTTTCTAATACTTTTACATTTATCAATGATTAAACATGTTTTTCTTTCAATTAAATTAGGCTTATGAGATTATTCATTATTGTGGAACTGAAAAAGTTGAGTACCGTTGTCGAATAAATTTTCTCACATGCGATAGAACACAGTCATGGTCATTGTGGTATAATGAATAAAATAAAGAGTCAACAATAGTTTGCAAAATTAGCAAAAATTGTTTTTCAGCAAAGTCAAGGCAAATGAAATGACCAAACGTTGAAGCAACATGTGAATACTAATTATATTGAATTTCTACCGTATGTAGAAGGCAACACAGTCCGAAATGAGAGAAAGAAAAGGCTATGTGTGTTTATTTATATTTACGATGAACCAAAAAAAATAACGGATTGTTCATTATTATGGTGATTTTAGTCGTTTGGGGAAAACAAAAATGTTAATACACACAACAATTTCGCTGTTATAATGTTTATTGACAAGTCTTTTTAGTTTTCAATAAAGCGCGTTGCTGTATAGACTGCATGTAGTGCTTATATTCTTTATTCATTAGAACAAAATTTCAATTCGTGGCGAAAATAGCAAAAGAGTTCGAGGGGATACTCGTGGTCTAGTACGATTTTATGGTTTCATGTTTCGTCATTATAGATTCGTGCGAGGGTCAACGAAAACGGATGTACGCGAGTGCTCAAAGTAATGAATTGCAAGGAGTGAAACTGATGACTATGATTCAATTTTTCAATGATTCTCTAGTGATGATACAACAAATTGCTGACACATTTGCAATAGTCGTGGATTGGTTTAGTGACGCGTTGATGCAAGTGGGTTTAGCTTTAATAATCATGTATGGATATTTCAGACACTGGGTGAGTACGAAAAAAATCATTTTCAATGTCGTATAATAGAATATAAGTAGGTGAAGAGTTGATTTTGTTCGCTCATTATTCAATGATTGAATGAATAATGAAATAAAATACAAGAAAAGGAAGCTCAATGCAAGTCTCTGTTAAATACATACGATGGTAATAATTTTTTGTTTTCATTTTTCGATTGAGTATTGTGAAAGTGGCTTCATAAAAAAAATTTTAATCAATACATTTAAGGAGCTACCGGAATTCAGCAACAATAAGCCGCACCTCATTCAGGATTGTTTTAGTAATTATCATTTTCTGGTTTCTACGTTTGCACAAGTCCTGTTTATTATTACCCTTTTTCAACTAGAAAATTGGATTGAAGAGGGAAATGGGAGAACTCACACGTTTTAATTGGCTTCATTAAATTAACCTTACGATGATCCCAATTTTCACACTAACATAAACAATAAAAACCTTGTTTCAAAGTTTATTCTGCTGAACTTAATCGTAGGATTTAAAATTAAATGGATTTGACGTGGTAATTCAACCATACATAAACATTAAATGATTCAATTCTTATTCTTATTTTTGAAGTTGCGCCTAATTTGCATGTTGATCGATTATAATGAATAAATTGTTTTGATATTTAAAAACAAATATTTAATTACTGTTTAATTTGACTTTGGTGATTGACTTAGCATAATAAAACCAAAACTTATTTGTTGTTAAATGACTTTGACTTTATTTCATCTCCAAACAAGCACACATGATATGATATTAAATATATTTTGTTTCATATCTCTGAAGGTCATACACGCTCTCGTCAAATTTTCCGTAATTATTGTAGTTTTCGCGCTCATTTGACATTGACTGTATTTATAAAGTTTTTCCTATGTGAGTCACAAATATCGATAGCGACAATGGTATTGCGATGGTGACAATTCACTATTCATTTTTCTTATTCGATTGGTAACAATAACTTTGCTTTTGTTTACACTAAAATTATTTAAAACTATATGTTACCAATTTTGTATTGTGAAAAACGTAATGAGGAAGAATAATAATTTTATTCATATTATATGACATAATAAGTTGTTGAAAGAGAGAATTTTAAAAACTTATCAAATACTAATTTATTATTTATTAGGCCAAGGTTGAAAAAGAATGAATTTCTCTTCAAGTGTTTTCTATTCCAAATTCCATCTTTCTTTCTTTCGTGCTGGAATTCAAAAGTAGAAAACTTAATTAGTTGAAAAACTTTTTCAGAAATTTTCTTTCAAAAGCATTGCAGCATTAAACTACACAAAAATTGAGGAAATCCTCAAGGAAAATAACAAAATTGAATTCACAATTTTCATTCATTGCCGTGTAGAATATAAAATTGCGTCACAAAATAATGCTTTTTGAGAAACATGACTGTAATATAATGCTGACTACTAGAGAAGGTTATAAAATATAGTGAAGTCATTATCAGTTGAGAATTTAAAATTTATATTCTTGATACATTAAAAAAGTGAAAAAGTTATTACAATAGTCTGCGAAAATAATTAACAACGAAGAGAACTCTAATTACTTTATAGCACTTTATTGTTGTTTTTCTATATCTTTCTCTGCACTTGAATTATTCATGAATTATTCGAGCGAACACATATGAGAGAGGGCTATGAACGAAGTGAGCAACAGAAAAAAGAGAGAAAGGAAAAAAGCAAAAAATAAAAACGACAAGTTGAAACATTGCAAAAAAAGAAGAAGAAGAATTGGCAAGCGGTAAGGAAGACGCAAACGACTGAGAATTGCGTAAAAAGCAACAATAGACTAACAGCGTGTCTCAGTTGCTTCGAGACGAACAAGGTAGAAAATCGCGAGCGGCAAATGAATGAATATGTTTTTACTCTTTTTTCCGCTCGCTCATTGCTATTGTTGTTGCTTCAGTTTACTTTTGAGTTTGCCAGCGTTAGGTCTGCATTTCAACTTCGCTGGAAATTTCTGTAAATTTTTTTACCTGTGTGCGGCAAATTGTATGACGATAATAAAAACTTATTGTTGATTCGTTTTATCAGTGAATAAATATTTGAACTAAAACAAATTGCAAAAAAAGTCAGAACAAGAGTTTTTTGTATGTAAAAGAACTCCGATCAATGTTGTGAGCTATGAGCATACAATTTATTTGTGTGAGTGTTCTGTTATTACACAATACAGTAAAATTGATAAAGAATATATTTTAATATAAGAGAGAGAGAGAGAGAAAGAGAGTTAAATATAAAATTCAACATCGGAAATTAAAAGTATCGTAAACATTCAACAGTAATTAACCATATACAATTTTGAATGAGCTTAAAAATAGAAAAAAATTGCGTGAAAGTTTAGAGATGTGCAGAGAAATGGAAAGGAAAATCGATTTTTAAAGTGAAAATATAGTGGCAAGTTATGTATACACATTAAAGAAGAAGCAGACAAGAACAAAACTTAGTACAACCGCAACGAGTGAAAATTGAATACAAAAGGATTAAATTGATTTTTTTCATGCCTTACATTAGTGGCAACATTGTACATATGCATAATTATGGCACATATTATTGTTTGGCGGGCAATTATGAAAAAATATGAAAAGGTGCGGGAGCCGTTTCTAGTGGCCGTAAGTAGTCTCTTTTTGTCTGCAAAAATAAATTTCATAGTGTTAATTTCAGCAAATTGAATTTCTTTTTTGTGTTGTTGTTTGTATTACTTAATGGCTTAAGAGCTACTTCAGCCACTTTCAGTTTTTTGGGAGATTTTCTTTTTGGAATACAATGCTCGAAAATTTGGCAAGATTGTTACTGTAGGGTGTTGTCATTGTGATTTTTTGCTCATGTAAAAATTTATAACATTTGTCAAATATTGAAAATCATTCTACCTAGTTTTAACTATTGTGTAATAGTTGAAAATAGAAAATATCATTTATGAAATTAAAGAGTAATAAACTTTGCGGTTATGCGACCCATTTAAAAAGCAATAGCAGAAGAAGAGAGTTCACTCACTAATTTTCACACTAAATACAAGACATTTTTCAATTGCATATAATCTTTGAGTGAGAGGCGAGTTCTACTTACGAAAAATGAACATACATTGAAAGCCTCATATTAGTGTATAGACGTAAAACTTTAAATTACAGACCATCGAAACCATATTCTGCAATTAACGTTAGAAGTATTGTATTGAAGGGGAAAAACTAAAAATCATTCTTGCCATTCGTTCTTTCCACTTCAGTAATGCGTACAAATCATAAGGCCACACATATGTTTTTTTAAAATTTATGCCACAGCCTAAATGCAACTCGGATGATATTCAAAAAAAATATTCGAATGAATCAACCGCTTAAATGTTGTAACATTATATTATAATAACAAACAATTGTATGTAAGTTCAATGACAAGCCCAATCGTCAATAAAATGTCTAATCGCTTTTTCATAATGTTCTCTTTTCTGTGTTGTGTGCAGTTTTTCGCGTGACTAATCGTTGTAATAGACAATTGACGACGACAAACGACGCATTCATTGAATTGCATTATAGTAGAATAGAATATACGCCACTAATGATTCAAACACAAACACTTACATAAAGAAAATCATATAGAAGAGTAAGAAACTTGTCACAATGCCATCATCTGACTGCGATTATGAAGAAGAAAAAAGTTCAAATGAAATTTCTGAATGTCATGCATGGCATCAACAAATTATGCATCATATGAAGTGTAAAGAATAAATAGTCAATTTCTAAAGTCAGGCTCAAGATTTTATATTGAGATGAAGCAATGACCAACAACAAGCATAATAGACTAACTGTAATATCATACTACACAATCAGTAGAGAGAAAATGACCAAATGAATAGAAAAAAAATGACGATACAAATAACCGATATCGGAATTATTACACTCTTATTCAATGCGTTAATTATAACGCTGAGGATGAAGTAATTTTTTAAAGAAAAAGAGATTTCTGATTACAAATAAATTAAATTTTACGCCACATATCAGGTCATCAGAGGTTTCTCACAAAATTTATAGAACTCAAGTCACTAATTGAGAAAGAATTTTGAAATCTCATGATTTTCTAAGCTGCTCAAATATTTATCTCTCTTTCACTGCCAAATACACACTTGAGTAATCAAAGAGGTTAAGAAATATATTGATGAAAATAAAAGAAATCGGCAACTCACAAGTTTCCTAAGAAGAAATTTCACGTTTTTGGCTTATAAGATAAGATTTTGTTATTTGCCAAGACTTGTGTGTTCTTGAATTTCAACGTTTGCTCTGAGGAATGATAAATTAATGCTAATAAACAGATTTGACAAATTACTCATATGAATGCTCATGAAATGAGGATTGTAGTTTACTATTTTAGAAGGTGATGTTATCATTAGAATTTTACTTATTTTTCTCTTTTTTTTGCCCACACACAAAATGTTAACTCTATTAAATTAATAATGAGATTAAATAAACGAATAATAAGACTCATTTAAATAAAGAATGAAAAGAAAATTAGAGCAATGTCGTTAATTCCACAAATGATAATTTCTCACTTCTCGTAATAGTTGCCGCTTGCAAACCAACAAAAAAATGTGGTAAAATTTCAAGGCTAATCAAACATATCGTGATTCTCATATTGGCGGTATATAAAAATTTCTTTCATATGAAATGTTGAACGCACCTAGAAATGAATTACACTAATGAAAGCGATTATTTATCAAATGAAAACCAAGTTCCCTTTACCCTTATCTCTGCTGACAGTTACATTCTCCTTTTGCCAATTTTTTATTTTCTGCTTTTCAGCAAACACTCGTCGTCAGCTTATTTGTTCATTCATAGGTGCGGTATGTCGAAGCAGCGGGACTCGTAAATAATAACATAGTTTTCTATATAATTCTAACCCAGGAAATGGCGAATGGTGAAAATTCTTACAAAAATCTAAATTATATCGCATCGACAGAATCTATTGTAGACACTTTTGCAGTTACATTTGGATATTGAAAGTTAAGTAATTGCTGCCGCGTTGTTAGATCAATAAATATATATATTTATGACAGTTTTAATAATTGTAACAACATACTTCGCGTATTTTCTTGATCTCAGTAAACTGTAAAGCTGTGAACATGTGCAATAAATTTTATTCACACAAGAATGGAAACAGATTAATAAGTTAAATCAGTCATGTCTTTTATCTCACATGACTAAACACATACATTCGTAATTGTACCTCGATTAAACTTTTGATTGCTTAATGACTCTCTTTCAGCACCTCTATTAATCAATTTCACGATATTTCACATTTTAATTTTCACTCTTTATCTCAAAAATAAAAAAACCCATACATAATCTTAGTTGCGGTTTATGCATTCACTATGTTTGAAACTAATATGCGTATTTATTATACACATTATTGAAATTTTTGGTATTCATTCAATTAGTTAATTAATAGACACTCGCTTGCCAGAGATTAGTTCAATGAACGTATTTAACTTTTTATTTATTGATAATTGCAATATTTTCATTTGTGCAACAGCAGAAAAAAAAAATGGTTTTAAATT
Organism: Polypedilum pembai; assembly: GCA_014622435.1. Taxonomy (NCBI): domain Eukaryota; kingdom Metazoa; phylum Arthropoda; class Insecta; order Diptera; family Chironomidae; genus Polypedilum; species Polypedilum pembai. The sequence goes on from JACWBX010000261.1 coordinate 62,531, forward strand.
TAACGCTTCCTAACTATCATCAGAGAAAGTTGCATAACAAAAATAATCATTTTACATGATCTATTGTGACAATGACATTGCACATTCAACAGTATACTGTTATTGCAAGTTGTCAATATGATGTAATAGCAGTTTAGCAAATAAATTGTTGATTTAAAAAAAATTGCCACCGCGCAAAACGCAATTAGACGCAAATTGTAGTGTGAGAAACTCTCTCAGTTCATGCTATAATAAATTCATATCTCAGGTAATATGGGATGAGAAGCGAATGAATTGATGCAGACAGACGTATTTCACAACATCACTCGGCAATGATTATTATGATGATGATGATGATGAAGAGGCAGAAATTGTGCAGAAAAAAATTCTTCTTCTCATGAATGCCGCTATTGAATTGATCATTTTGGAATCGGAAAAGCGTGTTCTTGCTCTCGGTATTTCTTCATTCGACCGTTACCAATTCGCATGACTGTCTGCAAGACACTGATGCCGCCGCTGTTTTTATTGCATTTACTCGGATGATAGGATTAGTAGATATTGTAGTTATTGCATTATTCTCCTCTCTAGCAGCGATGCACGAATTATTATCGCACTCTAATAAAGGCTCTCTCGTTTTTATGATGCATGAAATCTTGCTGTTTGCAAATGAAGAAGGATTTAAATTAAATATTCTTGAGATAATAACTTAGATAAAGTTTATTTTCCTTAAGTGACAGACTTACGCAATAAATATTCAATAAACAATACACCCGCAACTTATTTCTGTCTCATGTGTGGTTTGTGTAATTTTTCAAAAATTCATATGCGCTTATTATACAGAAAAAAGAGGTTAAATGAAAAGAGAAGTAAATAAAAAAGTCTGCATAAATGTTGTCATAAAAAAACCACACAAATGGCACCTGGTACGGAAAAAATAAAGGAAATCTATTGCCAGTACTAGTGAGAGAGAGAAAAAGAGCAGCAACATGAAAGATATTGTGTCCTGAAGAATGAAAGTATTCGCAATAATTGCTCGCACATTAAGATGAATAGCTTGATGTAAATAATTCACATCATAGAAAAAATAAAAGAAATCGATTTTTATGACGCATTATGTGCATTGTGCATGCTTAATGATTTACTCATGACTCAGACAAGTCAGTAGAATGAACGAAAAAGAAATTTCTTCATCGTGATCATGTAGGGTGAGAAGTGTTGTGAGAGGAGAGCCCAATAGCGAGAGAAGATATAATGAAATTATGAATAAAACATATCACCTTCAATTTATAAGCAGATACGGTCAATGATCTTACGAGAGTTTCAACCTAACTCATAAAGCACAAAACTTAATGGAATTTT
>JACWBX010000262.1:0-40915 GCA_014622435.1 Polypedilum pembai
AAAAACTGTCGAGTCTTTTGAAGCAATTCAGGATTTCAAATTCATATTAAGGAAGTCTTTCATGGTTTTTAAATGTAAAATATTTGAATTGAAATGAAGGAAAATTTTCAAATCGCAAATTTTGCGACTATAATACATCGTTATTGTTTTGATTTTATTATTAATATTAAAATTCAATTTATGATGTTTTAAATCGACTTATTCTTTTAATCTAGTTTTCAATAAAATAAATTAATCTGAAAATAACGGTTTAATCAAATTCAAATTGAAAAAGACGCAAAAAACGCGTCGACGAAAAAATCTTAGTAACCAAAGAAAAAAATTTTTGTTTACATTTTTCAATATGGAAATTTTGTTCCGTAATTTCTCGAGTTCTGCAATCAATGACAGCTTTCTAACTATGTTTCGTCACAATAACTCGATAGCACAAATCAAACACAAAAAACCACAAGTCTCTAGCTATTTTAGTTTTCGAGATCTCGAAGCAGCCAGCCGAACAGCCAGCCAGCCAAAGTGAACTTATAAGCTGCATTTTCTATACAAAAATGCGCTAAAAATTATGATGAAGAGGAAAAGAAGATTTAAATCTCTTAAAATCACTAATTTCTGTTTTTATTTCATTCTTCATCTGTCTCTGTATGTAATCATTATTTTTCATTGCTCACAACAAAAAAAGAGAAAAACTTGGCGTTGTATAATTGTTTATTTTCTTCATTTTATGATTTCTTTTATTATATTTTTTTTTAAAACTCAAATAGCAAGAACTGATGTTCAAGAATAGTAGTAGCAATAAGGAGACTAAAAAGCAAGTTTTGTGTGTGTGTGAGTAAGAATTATCATTTACATACATCGCACACTTCTTTTACATTCCATTGGACGATGAAAAGCCTAGTGATGAAGCTGCCGATGACTTTTCATCAGTCAAATTATGATGAGTTGCATAATACGATGGAGTTGTTTTCTCATACAACTCATCCAAAGACGATGATGCTAATGAAGACGGACTATTGGAATTCGTAGAACTTGTTTGTCTTTTATCGAATTCATCAGTCATGATGTGCGTTACTGTTGATTTTTTGGGATTCACAAGAATGTCGCTCATATTGATGTTACATTTCATCTTTTGCTTTGGCGGTACATAATTCAAGTCGAATTGTTTGAACATTTCTATATCACGCTCTTCATTCTCAATATCGATCGAGTTTCTGCCTTGATATAATCCACTTTCTAAATGCATTTCAGTGTGAGTAGAAGAAAAAAGAGAAAATAAGAATGGGAGAAAAAAAATTGAGTTTAATGTAAATATTATTGAGTCACACAATTGTATGCAATTAAATATTTTATTAAAGATATTTCGATTTATAAAAAGCGCTATACTTACCGCTTCCGTTAAATTCTGTCGATGATGAAGCATTTGGTCGACTAACAATTGATGATACTGCTGGTTGAACTAATAAATCAGAACCGCCAAAAATTTTTGGTACTGCATCCAAAGAAGATGATGATGAAGTTGTTATGTTTCGAGGCGTGCCTATGGGTGCAATGGGCGCTTGATATTTTGCCTGATTTTGAAAGAACTTTGATTCCGTTACATTATGAATTGTGACCTGCATTAGGTTGAGATATTATATGTGGTAGTGGTTATAAAGTTATTAAATTTCATCTTCAAAACGAATTATTGATATACAATAACAATAAAAAAAATAGCATTATGGCACTTAAATACGTTACCTCGGAATTCAACATTTTTCCTGGTTGTAAACGTAAATCATCGTAATTGATGGATGGAGAAGAATACGATTGATAACTGCTAGATCGCGGCATAAAATTCTCATCACAATTTGCGCTAGCCGGTGAAAAATTAACGCCACTTCCTCCGAAATGCGAATATTGCGATTGTCGCAGACCATATGGATCTATATGTGCACTATACTCTTGCTCTTTACGACGTTGAATCAAATTCCTCATCTCACTTCCAATTACAGAACTGCATTTTGGCTGCTGTTGTTGTTGCTGCTGCATAAGTTCATGTTCGCATGACAATGTATTCGGCATATATGGAGGACGATTGTTGGAATCAATGATCGTTGAATGTGTAATATACGGCGAAGAATTATTATTAGCTATTCCATTCCCATACCCAATAGTGGTTGCATTTGATGCATTTACAGCAGATGTAGCTGAAGAAGAATGCATATTTGATACCGACGATGGAGACGAGCCAAAGACATTTTGAAATGCTGGGTTTCGAATAGTATACATTCCATTTTCATTTTTAATTATTGAAGCTTGCTGTTGTTGCGGCGATTCCATCATTGGCGATATAAATGATGGCGGTGTCTGCAAATTTCTCATCATTGAAGTCATCATAGTTTCAGAATTATTATGATGATTTGGATTCTTCAATGTAACCATTCTATCACCACTGTTGCTGAGAACACCACCAATGTTGTTGCCATTCGATTGCTGATTTAATTTATTCGAAACATCATTTCCATCACCTTTTGACTTCTTCTTCTTTTTATTCTTTTTGTTATTCGAATTCTCAGATTGCTGCTGCTGTTGTGGCAGATTTTGTGTTGCATGCGGATTACTTTCGACCATTATTATTCCATTCGGATCACGACCTTGCGAGAACATCATGTGTTCATCCATCGACATACGTTGACTATGACTGTAATCTTGCATTGGCTGCACAATCTAATGTGAATAATATAGAAGAAATTAAGTTCATTAGTCATAGGAGAAAAATTTATTTTCTATATGTGCCTTCATTCTTTCTATTTCTCTTTTTTTTTATTTTATGAAATTCAAACGGTGTAAAGGAAGAAGAAGGTGAAAAATGCACACGATGAATACAAAATTAAATTAAAACAACATGAAATGAGTGAGAGCGAAGAAATTTTATTTACCCGATTTATAGAATCTCTTCTTGCTGCTGCATCATTTGAAGGTGCGACTTTAGTAAGCGTAATACCAGGAGGCAATTGTAACCCTTCAACTTGAACTCCACGATTCAATTGCTCCATTATTGAATTTGAATTTGCAAACTGATGATGATGATGATGACTAGGTTGTGATGAAATTGTTGGTTTTCTCATATAATCAGCTGGTTGGTACACAGTTGGCTGATATTGAGGATGCAATGGAAATGATTGAATATATGATTGAGCACTCGACGTTGATTGTGTGGTCGATGTCATTGAATCAATCATATTCTTATTATTCTTCTGTTTTTTATTTTGTTTCACATCTTTTGAACTGCTCGCAGCACTGTTAACACTATCCTGACGTTCTATTATTTTTGTCTTTTGATTTGTAACTTGTTGCGCTATAGTTTGTTTCTTCTGAGAATTCTTATCACTCTTGGTATTTTGTTGCTGAGATACTTGCTGTTGTACCTTCTTCACATTAGAAGTAGCTACTTTTACTTCCTTTTGTTTCAAATTACTATTACTGCTAACTTCATCATTCTCTTTAATTGAGAGACTTGCAATATCAGGAAGCACTTCCTTTTCTTGTTTTATGTTAACTTCTGTATCATCATCTGTTTCCGAAGTATATTCCTCTTCATCATCATCGTCATCCAAAAGTTTAAATGGATTTGCGGCAAATTCAGGATCTATATATGAAGTCTTTTTGACTTTTTTCTTTACAGGTGTAGGTGGTTCTACGCTTTGAGATTTGTTAGATTCTTGCTTTGAATTCTTTTTCGTATCTTTAGATTCTTTTTTTGTCGTGGCAGTTGTAGTTTCTTTCTTCTTATTATTGTTATTGTTTTCATTCTTTTTAGACTCCTTCTTATTATCCTTCGAGGATTTCTCTACTTGTTGTGTCGATTTCTTATTATTATTATCAATATGAATCGATTCTTGAATTTGAGCTTCTTTTTTATTTCCATCTTTCTTTCCTTGTTTTGTTGATTTTTGTTGACTACTACTTTGTTGTTGTTGTAATAACTGTTGTGCTTGAATTTGTTGCAAGTTTCTATGATCAACAATGGTTTTAGTCTGTCCATTATTGTTTGACATATAAAGTTGAATGGGTCCATTTGCATTTTGAAATGCAGTCGGCGGTAAATTCGATGCTGGAACCAGTTGTCCATTAACAAATGTGTATAACAATTGATCCATGTCCGGTGTTGTCCCTTTTGCAGTCACAGTAACTTGTGGTTCAGCGTGTGGTAAATTCACGCGTCGTATCGTTACCATTCTCTTAGCAGGATCTTCTTCTGCTGATTTCGGTTGTGCTTGAATTAAAGTTGTTGACAGATTTTGTTGTGGTGTAGACTGTTGCTGTTTTTGCTGAGAAACATTTTGAGATGCTGCACCATTTGTGGCTCGAAGTGGGACTGGTCTTTGCACAGGAATATTCGTTAATTGAGGTGGGGGAATGGGTTTAGTCTCCACAGGAGGAACATAATCGGGTGCAATAATATTCATCACAGCTTTCATATCGAGACATTCTTCAATTATGTTAATATCTGGATTGAGTTCTTTGATATCGTCAACAATACTTCTTACTTGACTTTCAATTTTCATTCGACGATTAAGCAGTTCAGTGAATTTTTCCTCCGCTGCAACTACTCTTCTTGATTCCTTATTTCGACCCTTGTTTGACTTTAATTGACTTATTTGATTCTGCACTTGCTTAATAAGGATTCCAATTTCATGAAGAAAAGTGTTTGTAACTCTCAGCTCACTCAATAATTGTTCAATTTGACGACGAACTTTTTGTTGTTGTTGTTTAACTTTTTTTAATTGCTTTTTTGCAGCCAATTCTTCTTGTTTCTTTTGTTCTGCTACAGCCTTGCTGCTAGGACCTTCAATATATTCAATCAAATTTTCTAATGATTTCACATTAATTTCAGTTGCTCGCTGAATTTTGACATTTTCATCTGGCTTGCTACAATATGTTGGTTTAATAATAGTAGTTGTTGTTGTTGTAGTAGTTTTTTTCTTGTTATGTTGCACTTCAAGTTCAACTTTCATCTTCATCGATCCTGTCATTGATGACATAGGACAGTTAGATTTTGACTTTGCATTCCCTGTATTTTCACATTTTTGCGAAGTTGCGGATGCACTCGATTTTGGAGATGATGGTGTGCCATTTTTCAATAATAAACTAATATTCTTTAGATTATTTTTTGATTTAGTTGAAAAATCTTTTTGACTCTGCAAATGATGAAGTTTCTTTCGTAATCTATCTCTTGCTTCAGTAGATCTTGGATTTGCTGTAAGATCTTGATTTTTTCCAAATAATGTACAATAATAGCATACACAATCGTCTTTGCCGTGATCCTCTGACGCAATCGAAGGAGACGAGGATCCAGATTGAGGATGTGAATGGCTATGATTATGATTATGTCCATGGCCACACTTGCTATGCGCATTATTTACACTACTTGTGTTACTCGCCTGCGTTTCACTAGATTTTGTTGTAGTAGTTGTAACTGTGACTTGCACCTCCTTTTTCTCACCATGAATCTGCTCAAGACCTTTAACCATATCCTTGAGCATATTATGTTCTTTTTGCAGTGACTTCAATTCAGCCTCTAATTTTTTATTGCTCGCAGCCAACTTAAGTGCTTCTACTAATGGCTTTTTTATTTCATTTTCAATCACAGCTTTAGTGTTTTCATTATCATCAGTCAATGTTATTGAATTCAATTTATCGGCTACTTCTTTCATTGAAAACTGCACTAAATCCAATGCACTTCCACCAGCTGATACTTCTGCTGTAATTTTTACCTCATTTAAATGCATTTCAATTGGCTGTTCAAGGGAACTTGGCAAATTTAAAGGATGTACTACTGAATCATGTAAATTGCTTGAAAAGCTCTTAAATAAATTTGCGAGATTTATTTGCTCCAACCATGCTAAATCCAAGATAATATCATTTGTTTTTGGATCCAAACGAAAAAGTGCATAAAAGTATGAGAATATAGTGTGTTTCTGAGGAAAAGTTACTTCGATTTTGAAGTTTTCCGCAAGTGCTGCAGCAAGACCAGTTCTGAGTAAAGGATCTGCTATATCATCATCGTCCCAAAACATATTTAATAGTAAAAATGTATGATTTATCTCTTCAGCTTCATGCAAAATTTCCTTAGCTGCTGCACCTCCTTTTTTCTTACAAAACTTTCGAACTAGACTTTGACTTGGAACTTTTAAAAATTTCTCTCGATCCGCTGCAGCCAATGGTTCATAAGTGGATAGAAGAAATTTGGTGAAACTCAAAGGATAAGCTCCTACAATTAAATTTTGAGCAACAAGACATTCCATTTGCTCACATGGTGGATCATTGAAGACACAAAATATTTCTGGATGAAAGAATTGCTTATTGTACGGTTTGCGATTCTTAAGATGCTTAAAAACAGCCCATGCTAGATGATAACATTCTTCATTTGCCTTCTTTTTCTTCTTTATTACGGCAGTCTTCTTCGTGTCATCATCTGAGGGAATGGCGCAAATATCTGGCACAGAATTGCCATCAGATATCATGCAAGCCCAGCATTTGCAGTCTTTTGGAGCATTCTTGAAGAGCGGTTCTCTTCTAATACTATTTATCACACTAAGCCACACATCGTCTTTTACTGACGATACAATCCAATCGAGTGCAAGCACTTGATCACTCAAGGGTTTTCCAACATCTGTTGGAATATCTTTCAAATCTCTTAGCGATTGATGAATTTGTCGTATCATACTAATTCTTTCAACACGATTAACTTGTTCGGGTGTGGATTTACGAAAAAGTTCTAAAGCCACAAGTGCAACTTCCCAAACTTGTCCAATAGCTGTCATTTCTTCATCGAATTTAATAAATCGATAAACATGATTTTTATAAGTATCTAAAGGAACTGCATCTTTCAATCTCAAAATGCAATCTGCCATGCAACTTTCTACATCCACATAAAGAAAACGATAATACATGCATTGATTCATCATTTTCCATGTTAACGAAAATTTTTGCAAGTGCTCTCGCATTTCAATTACTAAAGGTGTTTGTGTTTCAGCAATTTCTAGAATTCGTTCGTATCCATTGATGATATCTGAAAAATTAAATTGTTAAACTAATTGCTTAACAAAATAGTATAGTGAAAGAAACTTACAATCAAGAAATTCATCAGGTTTAAAATATTCTTCACTGCCATTTGCACATCGAGTAATTTCTTTGATGCTCTCACGATATGATAGAATTATTGACGTTAATTCAAGGCACAATAATTCAAATAACTGGTGTCGATCGCGAGCATATAGCATATTAAAGACTATCATAAAAGTCATTTCATTTGATATTGAGAAGTAGCTTCCCATTGATACGTGTATATTCTTTTTAACATCGATACTGCCATCACTGACCCAACGAATTCCACAGGATTTACTTATAATCTCCTGATATTTCCGATTCATGATCGATTCATAATTACTGTAAGTCACATAAAACATTTTATCACATAATTTGTTGTATAAACATTTACTTACACTGGTAAAAAGGTGTAATATGATCTAATGATCTCCTGTAATTTTGACCAAAGTTGATTGTATGCGCAATTTTCCACAAATGTGGCAACAATTAATTCGCGTGAAATTCTGCAGTGATTGCATTTGCAGTACACATTAAAAACTCTCTCTCCGTGCTTGGCTACTTCATTATTGTCCTGTAAGCGGCATATAAAAGCAATTAATTAGTCAATAAGCACATGCTGTTTTATTTACTTACATTTTCAGCATTTTCAATTTTCGCTTCGGAAATTTCATTTTTGGACAAGATTCTTACAGCCTTTTGCCAGAATACCTCGTCCTTTCTCACGATATCAAAATCTACATTTTGTTTATCCTTTATTTTCTTTTTTTCGCAGTCGCTTGTATCCATTTTGCTTAAATAAAAAATGCAAAAAATGAAAACTCTTATCCGAAAGGTTTTTTGGATTTTCAGGGATTTTGAAGCGTGCTCTCTCTTCTTATTTCTTTTCAGCTATTCAGCTTTGAAATTCGCAGAATCTTATAAACTAATTCAATTGAAATAATGACAATCTTATTTGTAGGATTGTCCAATAATTTTTTTTAAAACTATTTAATAGAGAATTATTCAATAATAAAAAAATTTATTTTAATTTTTTTCTCTTAAAAATTATATCAAAACAAATCATTCAAAAATTCACTGTCGGTTAAATTTAATATTTTACAAAAATTCAATAAACATTTGTATAAAAATTTATATCGTGGAACGAAAAATTATATTTTTCAATGTCAAAATTTAATGAAAGTAATTTTAGAGAAAGAAATTCATCATATAGAAATAGTAAGAAAAAAAAGAAATCATTCAAATATAAGGTAAAGTTGAGATGAAACCGATATTCGATGAAATGTTTGATACCTGTACAGAAAAAAATATCGAAAAGTGCAAGCGAAGAAGAAAAAATTAAAATAAGATCATAAAAGTTCATTATTTAGTGATGCTCTTGCTCTAACATGAGTTTTAACAACAGAAATTTGAATCCCAACATTTGGGATTGTCGCAATTCGCAGCCTTTCGCCAATAATCCCCCGAATTTTTTCGGAAATATTAATTCTTCAAATTTTCCACGACAGAATTTCAACCCACAACAACACTTTAATCAAAATCAAATACGTCCACTGCTAAATGTAGCTGTACAGCCACCACTTCCACAGGAACATAGAAATTTCAATCGTAATCGACCAGGACCAGCTTGTAGAACTATAAACAATAATAATTTCTCAAAGTAAAATTCTTTTTAAATTCTTTCATAGTTTTCATAAAATAATATTTTTTTCCTTCTTTATTTTAGTCCTCCTAATCCAAATCATTCAAATAATAAATGGAATGTTAATCGAAAAGATGGTAGAGAACATACTAGTGACAGCCCTAATAATAATGGCGGTGAACGGTATAGTATTTTTTTTCTTTCATAACTATGTCTTGTAACAACCAGTTATAAAAAAATTTATCTTGATTTTTAGATTTAAACGAAGAGATAGTTTTGGAGAGAGTCAAAATGACGCAGATCCGCGTCCAAAAAGTCTAGTTGAACAATTAAAATCGACAATGAAAAAGACTTCTTCAACACCACAAAACAATTCAACAGAAACAAATGAAAGTATTGATGCATGTGCCCGAAATGCATCTAAAAAATTCTTTAGTCAACTTAAAACAATGGACAAAGATAATGTTAAAGAACTTATTAATAATCCTAAGCAGCCTCATCGAAAAGCTGTAATGAGCATACAGGCAAGAGAAAAGTTGCGAGAAGTTGCTAGAAAACAGCTCAAGACACTCGGTGCAGAAGATCAACAAGATATAACATTTGATGTAGAAGAAAGTGTCAATAGTGAAAACATTCCCGAGACGCTAATAGCACAAATTGGTCGAACAGTAGACATTGACTTAAATGTTGAAGATATGGATTTACAAAATGAAATCGAAGATGATACGGTCGTTGATAAAGATATGGAAGTAGTAGAAAAGAATCTTGGCAATGATTTTCTCTTTGGCTCCGAGATGCTATTAATGAATGGGTTCTCGTTACTTGGCGAGAGTGAGCATGAAACAGAAGTTGATATTAAACTACCAGACGACAATCGTCTTTTACCACCTCCACCGCTGCCAAGTGAACCAATTAATAAACCTCCTGAACCTGTTCCTCCTCCAAATGAAACGAATGCAGTGTTTTCATCAAGTAATAAACCTTGGTCAGTTGTAACACCTAAAACGACATCACAACGATTAAATGAAGACGATGAACTAAGTTCTTCTCGAAATCCTGATCCTCCTCCTCCACTGCTGCCTATGGAAACCCAACCAATACAAGTCATTGTTAGTCACCCAGTTGTACAGTCTCAAATATTACCTGCTGAAGCACTCATCAATAACAATAATATAATTGATGTTATCAAAAAAGTTCCGCCTTCACCGATTCCTGAGAATCCGCTTCTAGCTGAAGTCAAAGATTTGCCAGAAAAACTGCCGAATAAAATTAAAAATCCATCATTACCGCAATCGCAGCAAATTAAAAATGTAAATGAAAACAAAAATGGTTCAAATAAACCAACAATAGAAAAGGAGCAAATTATTGCAACGCCAAATATTACAGCTCAAACTCCTTCAGCATCAGATCAAGTAGCTTCGGTTAATAGCACTGAGTTACAGATTGATAGTGAAATGTCTAATGTAGATAAAAATGGTGGAACTAATATCAAAGAAAATGATCAAAAACAAAGAGCTAATGAGACATATGGTGAATATAAAAGAAGAATATCAGGAATGGAAAATAGGTCACGAGACGATAATAATTTTAATAAACCACGTCCACTTTCACAGCAACGAAGAGAATATGATGATGATGATCGTTCATCTAGAAATTCTGATAATAGCAATGCATGGGTGTCTAATAATATGCGAAATAATAATAATAATAACAATAGTGAAAGAAAATCTCGTTTTGAAATGAATAGAGAGAGAAATAAAAATAAGAATAATGATAGACGAAATTACGATAACAATTCTTCCGCTGGAAGTTCACGTGATCGTGACAGAAATAATCAATGGAATAAAAGAAGAGACGATAGAGATGAAGAAATGAAAGACGCCTTTAATTATAGATTCAAAAATTCATCAGCTGATGGAGATCCAGATCGATTGACAAATATTCTTAAGCCCAAACACATGCAATTCAAAGGTTCATTTAATAAGCGCACTGGTTTTAATCATAACAATATTCATCGATCTCCAAGTCGTGAGCGAACACCAGCAAATAATTCGGTAGAACGTGAATTTGCCGATCCAACTTCAATAGTGTCTGATGTGAGACCATGCTATCACACATTAAAAAAGATTATCGAAATTGATAATGAACTATCGAGAACTCATGACAAAATTCACGGAATTGACAAAGTTATTGCAAATCTTCAATCAGAGCGTATCACTTATCAAAAGAATGTAACTAGAATGATGCATGATCGAAAAGTTTTGTTTGATAATTTACTCAAACGATCAATGATGAATGAAAACACTTCAAATGAGAGACAAGAGACGAAAGAAAAGAAAAAACGTCGTATAACGGATGACGATGAAGATAAACCTTCACAAACTACAAATAATACTCCTTCAACTTCGACACCTTGTAAATCACTTGTAAACAAGAAGCTACAGGATCTGCTTGATCAAAAGAAACGCAAAAATGATGAACCAGCAACATCTCAAACGACGGATGAAGATGCGAAGAAAAAGAAGAAATTTGATCTTATAGAAGAACCCAAAACTGCTCAACAAAAGCAACGAGAAGAGGAGGAAAAACAGAGAATCAAACGTATTGAAGAAATTAGAAGGCAAAAGCAAGAACGTCTTGAGAAAAAAGCTAGAGATCAGAGAAGATTGGAAGAAGAAAATATGAAACTTTCGAACGATTTTATACCCATTATCAGAAAAGATCCAAGAGAAAAGTCTATTGATAAAACAAAAATTAAAACAGAGCAACAACAATCGTCATCAAAGACAAAAGTCGACAAACTCGAACAGTCAAAAGAATTGGAGAAAGTGCTTATTAAATCTTCAGAAGCAATTGATCCTGATAATTATAAGATTAAGAAATTTGACTTGAAATTGAAAACTGTATCATTGGATCAGAAAATGATTGAACAATTTATAGCTCAAATTTATCCTGAAATCAGCATTGAAGATTGGAACAAAATATCATCTCCAAAATTAGTTAATAACACTTTAGAGAATCGTGAAAAATCCAGGGAAAAAGATAAAGAAAAAGAAGTTGAAGCTATCAAAATAAAAATTGAAGATATTAAGCCGAAAATAAATGAACCTACTATCGAAAAAGATCCACTAGTAATAGATGAACATGAAATAATAAATCCACCGACTACTCCTGGAAGTCATCTTACAATGGATGATGATGATATATCAATGGCATCTACCACCATTATTGATCAAGATTATTGTGAGTGGGCTGGATCATTTGAGGCTCATACAAATCCTATTGTATATTTACAAAATGTTGACGGAAAATATATGGTTTGTGCAGCAGAATGCGGAAAGCTTTACAAATATCGACTGAAAACGGGAAAATGCGAGGCAGTTTTCACGTCACATACAGAAATTTGCAATTCATTTCTTTTTAGTGAACGAGAACAAGCAGTTTACACAGCATCATCAGATGGAAAAAGTTATCGAGTAAAGCTCAAGGTATGATTTTAATAATGGGTATAAAATAATATTCAAAACATTTTTATAATTTTTTTAGAGCTTCAACTCGGATGAATTAAGAGATTTCAATGAACCACTACAAATAATTGAAAAATCAAAATACTTTATTTTTGTTGGCGCCAAAAGTGGAAAAATTTTCAAACTTAAATTTGATGTATGTATTCATTTTTTATAAGTGAGCAAAATATCAGCTAAAGTGTAATTTTTTAGATGACTGGTGAAGATGAGCCACTTTGTTGTGTAGACTCGTTTCTATTATGCATGAAAGCTTCGAAAGAAGGATCTCGTCATATTCTTATAGTCTCATCACGAAACAATCCAATTCAAATTCGCGATGCCAATGAAGGACTTTTACTAAGAACCTTATCAAAAGATTTAACTAATGTGAACATATATGATATGCTCATTGAAGGAAGTACAATTTATTGTGGAAGCAATCTTCACGAAATTTTTGCAATTGATTTTACGGTATAATTATTAAATCTTTGAAATTAGACTACAAAAATCTTATATTAAAATTTTTTTAGACTGGTGCCTTGAAGTCAAAACGTTCAATGAGCGGAGCTGGAGCAATTTGCGTAAAGCTTTTTAGAGATTTTCTTATTGCTGCTTGTTATGATGGAAACATTTACATATTTAACATAAATAGTGACGATGATGCTGTTAACATTGCCGGACCATCAAAAATGATTCTATCAATGGATCTCTGGGATAATAAGGTAATATATTGAAAACTTGTTAGAAACTTTTGATTTAAAAAAAATTCTTTGCTTTAATTATAGATTATTGCTTCAACTAAGGACACAACTTTAAAAATTATGAATATCCCAATATAAAATCATAATTATCGTTCTATTTATCTCAAATAAATTAGTAAATAATGGTGTACTATATAATTTTATCAAAAAACAATGGTAAATTAACTGCAACAAATTTTTATTTCTGAAACAAGAGAAATGAAATAATAAAAATTCAATAGAAATTTAAATTTTAACTTCGTTCTTAATTTTATTGTTTTTGCGTCACCATTTTTCTTGCAAATATTTTCTTTTGCATTAAAATGATTAATAAGTTATATTTTTACTAGAGGTATCTTTTCTTCATTCTGTCCTTCAGCAAAATGTTAACTCAAATAACACAATAAGAGATTACAAATTTTTGACTTTTTATTACTATCAATGAGCTGAAGGCAAAATACTAACAAACTAAACTTAATGTAAGCAAATATTATAGCACAAGTAGGACCTTTTTATCTAAAATTATCGTTTATAAAATATTTTCAACAAAATAATATTGAGATGAAGACAATTTCAAGTCAAAATCTTGATTCTTTTGGCGGGAGGCACATAGTGAAAAAAAATATAACCCAGAGAGATTTGATATAATGATGATACTTTATGCATCGTTAAATATGAATTTATGAAAAAAAAAAAAAATTAAATGAATCAATGATTATTATTATTATCACAATCATTAAGTCATCGATGCAAACCCCCATCTAATTATTTCATCTCTTCAATAATTATAACTACAATTTTACTATGTACGCCACAATCCCCAAACAATCTTTAATAAGATATTTTCCAACATTTCATATGTCATTATTTTACAATATTCTTATTCTTCTTCTCTGATTTCGACTTGATATCAAAATGGTGAGTAATTAAAGTAATTATATTAAGCTAAAAAACACAGTCTCTTTACGTGACATAATTTTATAATTGGTATTTTCATGATATTTAATGTCCCATTATTAACTAATCGGACAAAAAAAAGCCTAGACGAACAAAAGAGGATCACTTTTCAGAAGCAAGTCAAAAAAAACATCAAAATATATATGTAAATTTGGAAGCATGCATTACAGACTAGCATTTTAAAAGAAATTGCCACTTCGTTTACAATTAATCTTTTAACATTCTTTTTCACATCTACATCCTCATCCTTTTGAGCATTCTGTTTTTAAAAAATTTTATCAAAAAATGAATTTGATCGTGTATAAATTTAAATGGATCGATGAAGATGTTTGGAGAAAAATTTGATTACTTCTGGGATTACGATGTTTTTCCTAGCTATAGCTAATTATTTTTTTGGATTTTACTTAATATCAATTGTCGATTGATACTGAATTGTCTGTTGACTCCTCAGAATGTTCATTGGCTTCGTTTACATATTGATTGGTTGTTGCAGCATTTGCACTTTCTACAATGAAAAAATAAAAATTTATTATGACATCAAGGATTAATAAGTAACAAAAATACAAAAAAAAATCTAAAAAAACTGTCAGCACTTCTATTTCACATTTAAACCTTACTTGAAAACTTCTGTCTTTAGAAAGCAATTCATTGAAACTGACAGATTTATCGTCGTCTATTGATTTGACTAGGTAGACAGATGTAGATTGTACAAAATAATTTAAAAAAAAAATATAAACAACAATTACCAATCGAATTTCGTACCTGCAACTGCTCGATCGACATTAGCTCGATCTTTAAGAATGTATGCGGCAGTTAAAAGAAAAAAGATGCCACCTAGCACCTCCACAAACGATGTAGAGAAGAGTGAATACTGAAGTGCTTTGAATTGAACTTCCACTGTATCTGCCCGCAGTGTTGTCATTGGCACAACTGTTGTAGTGACATTTTCTGCTAATTGCGATAAAATTTGTGGTGGGTCGAGTCCGAATCTTGCATTTGCATTTACTCGTCTTAGAACGGCCTTGATTGCTTCCGAAATTACACCAACCTAAAATAATAAGAAATTTTATTATTCTTTCTTCTAAATTTAATTCATTATTCTTTTTAAATTACCAAATAAGGAGAACCCGCATCGCCGAATGCATGCGAAATGAGAATTTGGAATGCTTCAGCTGTTGATCGTCTCGTTGGTACAACTACATACTGCATTTCACGCAAAAAAGATAAGAGAAATACAATTAGTTTCAATTCGTAACGATACGTCTCAGAACAAAAAGAAAAAAGAAAGATTTTAGTTCTTAAGTACTTCGAAAGATGGCGCGGATCGATTCATAAACGTGCAAAACGAATACTCTCTCTCTCTTACAATATTTTGTTAATTAATTAATTGTTCACATGCAATGTACTTAGAAAATTTTTTACATTTGAATATTTTTTCGCAACTTCCTAATTATTAATATCTACTGTATACTTTAAAAGAAAATTGGAATTATGTATGCTGAAGATTATCAACAACAGCAACAAAATCAACTGAAGGAAAATTACAGAACAAATATTATCTGTCTTATAAACTTATTTCTTCTAATTAAACAATTACAAATATCGAAGATAGGCTATCAAATTACTCAGAAAAACAAATTTGATAACACATTAGAGAGGAATTTCGCTTGAAACGTTTACGAAAAAAATTAGTCACACAGTAATATAAAATAAACGTTCAGGTATTCAATGTATGAAAAAATTAAGGAAGGAAATGGCAAATTAAAAATAAAGAAGGAAAAAATGAAAGTATGAAGCAGATTTGAAGAAAGATAAAAGGAAAATGATTGGAATCTTACCAAAAGCATATCAGCAACGATTGCCCAATTTAAATTAAGTGCAATTTCGCCGAGAAAAACTAAGATATAAGCTAGTGGAGCATTTACAGTAACAACAATCATCGATGCTGATATCAAAGGTGCACTCAATAAAAGTCCCACTGCACATATCACTGGATCACATCTAGGATATCGTTTGCTTAATTTAGTTGATAAGAAAGCACCTAATGGAACGCCCATAATACCGGCAGTCATTGTAATTGCACCAAAGATAAATGAAACGCTAGAAAAATATTGATATGAAGAGAGATTTATGGGATAATTATAAATATGACTCAAACGATTGATTGTGTGTTTTCGTGTGTGAGTAAGATAATGAGAAAAAATTAAATATTTCAAAAACAATCTCTCCCCAATTTAAAGTCAATTATCGAAGGGAGAAAACAAAATGTGTGTCAATAATAATTCAGCATACATAATCCACTCTTTTAAGTATTGTTTCAACTTTGCGCAATCGATCATTAAATAATCTTAATTAATGTTATTATAATAAGTACGACTACTAAGAAAAGCTGATGCAATAAGTAGGCAACAGCAGCAGTCTTACCAAGAGCATATCTGCTACAATACTCCAACACAAATTTAACGTTATTTGTGCACAAAACACAAAAAAGAGACACCAGCTACCACTATATTTGGCTATGACAAGAGCCAAATATACGCATGGTGCTGAAGTAATCAATCCAAAAGCGCATATAAGTGGATCACATGTTGAATCAATTGGTCGAAAATGCTGAGCGAGTGCTGAGCCTAATGGAACACCCAAAAGGCCCGCTAACATCGCAACGATTCCAAATTTATATGAAACACTGTAATTTAATGTTAGAAATTTCAAAAATAATAAAAGTTGAACTTTTAATACTCACTCGCTAAGTTGAATGTGCTCATTTCCTGGTTGCATTTGAAGTCCAAGGTGCATGAATTTTGGACCAAACCAAGCAAGAGCACCAGCAACAAATGCAACACATGTAAAACCAGCAGTTGATAACATGAATGATTTATTTCTGCATACATCTTTGACATCCTCAACATAAGATGTTGTTTGCATGTGTGCTGAGCCATCACTTTGTCCTCTTTCGGGTTCTTGAATGAAGAATAATAATACTACAGCAATGAGCGCTAATGCCGGAGTAACTCTTAAGGCCCAATGCCATGATCCTAATGCTTTAGCTGTTTCTGATCCAATTATATATCTAGAAAAATTGGGACAATTATTGTATTTAATTGTCTCATTTCATTGCGCAGTATTATTTACCCTAAACCTGATCCCACAGGAATTGCAAAATAAAACACTGCTAACATCTTTGAACGCAAATCATGGATAAATAAATCTGATAATATAGTTGGTGCAATCGTTGAATAGCTCGCTTCGCCAATTCCGACAAATGCTCGAAAAGCAAGGAACCACCCAAAGCTGTTCATAAATGATCCTAAAAGTGTCGTCGCACCCCACAGCGTGATACCAAAAGCCATAATTGCTTTTCGTGAAAATCTATCACCCAAATAACCAAATATTGGTGCGAAAATCATATAACTAAGAATAAAAACAGTCTGTAATAATCCACCATCATCATCATTGATTTGGAACGAATCTTGGATGTCAGTTAAAACACCTAAAATAAATGAATTGCAAAAATACGATCGATATAAGTTATTAAATTTCAAGTTCAAGTTGAAGTTTATCAATTGGATATGTGTGCCATAAAAAAAATAAAACAAAAAGAATATACACAGCAAAAATGAAAAACACAGATGTGTGTTTTTGAAATGTGTCGCAGAAAAAATAAGCTGAGTTCATGAAATACCTAAAGCACGTAAATTCTAACACGTGATAACAAACAAAAGCTCACGGTAACGTGAATTGTATGTAAATAATGACAAAAATATTCATTACTCGTTTGTAAAGTTAAGCATGAATAGAAGAGCTATTATGTAAGCTTAAAATATCGTATGATTTTTCTTTTTTCTCAAGACAGATTTTTTTCGCTCTTACGTCAACTATCTCAAAAAAAAATTTCATTACCAGTGCCAAATCATAAAATTTTTCGTTTCGTAAGTAATTTCAATGTGTGTCTAATAAATTATATAATTAAACGCCATTGAGTATCTTATTGATAAAATACCAAGGTTTAATTTCTAGATGATAGCAGTTATGGCAAACGAGCTGATAATAACTTTTAAAACAAAAAATTTCATGTCTTCCATATTTATATAAATGCGTAAGTATGTCGATACAAAACTTCAAGAACAATTATCAAATTGAACAACTGGAAAAGAATCTTGTAGAATGCGCAACACGAATCTCTACAAAAATAAAAATCATACGATGCATAACACCATTTTAACGTGTTTTATATTGTATATCTAAATAGGTAACTCTCTCTTTTATTTCTCTTTCTCTCTCTCTTTATATCGTTATTGAGAGAATATAAACATAGCTCATATATAGAAAAACGACCGTTAAATCTAATAGAATGCATCTTGCACCCTTAAAACTATATAAACATATACATCCACGTAGTTTGACGAGCCCACGTAAATAATAATATTTCTTCTTTTCTTTCCATTGAGTCGTGTAAAAACACACGAGAATTTATTTTGACTTCTTAAATAAAAATAATATTAAAGATCATACGATTTTTAAAGCCGCATAGCTCATATATGTTTCTCAATCACGCGAGACATGCCAATCGATTACTTCGTAAACGGCCTTCTCAGATTTATTTTTACTTGAACTTTGCATTCAATTTTGTAAGAGTGTTTGTCGGTTAAAATATAAAAATTATTGCATGAATATTTTTGCATAGCACATTTTTTCTCTATTTTTTTACAACTCGCTACGATTGGTTGTTCTTCATCATACGATATGAATGCACACTATAAAAATTGTATATATACGCGAGCAATGTGCGATTGTATTAGTGAGAAAATTGTGAATGAATGTGACGAAAGCAAGAGGCAATAAAGTGTTTTTCCAATTTCATAATTATTCTGATGATAATATATCGATAAGTATAAGATAGGAATTCAAATTATTTTAACCTTCTCTATCTATGTAATACGAGATTCCTTAATCACTATGTTATCTATATGAGTTTAAAGCGATAATTATTTTTTTTTGTTTTTGTCAGTTCGATGACAATTCATGGGTGTTGAATGAGAAGAAGAAATTGAAGGTAGAAGAAAATCCAGTTATGTATATGAGGAATGAAGAGAAATATTGTCGGCAAAATAGCCTTAAAATATCGCAACAGTGAAAGAGCCACACAAATTCCTACTTGTTGCGGACACCACTTTTTCGCAATTTTAATTTTCTAGATTTTTCGCTTCTACTGCCTTTTGAGTTTCTTTTTACATGTTTTTGTATTCAAACTGCGATGCTTACGGTAAGCAAGCAAAATATTATTATAAATCTGTTTTGATGATGGTCAATAACTTTTAAGCAAATTCAAAAGAGCTGTCAGCAAAAAATACATTTTTGTTTTGCAGTACACGCATCATAAATAAATGTGTTCTTTACAGAGGAATTCCTTCATTTATTTTTAAATAAGTAAATACACCTACGTATACTAGCGATGATGAATAAGAAAGAGCCACTTTTATGAATCATCATCAAATAATATAAGTAATGTGTATATGAAAATGATGCGGGAATCGCTTATAATATACATTATGACGAATCAAAGTGTGCTTATGTATTTTTCCATTTAAATTAACTGATGAACACGAGTACACAATTATCATCAATATTCATGGTAATATCTAACGAGAGAGGATGGAACTGATAAAAATGTATGTGTTCTACGTCAGATGCTACGTAAATATTGATATCATTCAGAGTAAAAACAGATACTTGTGAAAATCTTGAGCTAGCTACTGATAATGACGTGTAATAACAACAAAAAAAATATAAATTGAAAAAATATGCGAAGGTCATTTTTCGATTAATGTAAATATCAACAAATCTCTTTTATAGTGTTGAATACAAAACAAATGAGAATAAATGAGACCTCATGACCTAAACAAAATGTTTTATTAGAAAATATTATTCATAATTATAGATTGTTTGAGAGAGCAATAGAGATATTTTGATTCCAATCAAGTCGTATGATCGTATGATCACAAAAATGAGTGAATCACGTCATGACTGTTGATACAACTATTTTGAGCTAATATAAAATCAATATGATAACGAACTGAATACACTGATTATTAGAAATTTTTGGAATTTTTGATGTTGATTCAATATGTTAGACTACCTGGTTTAATTAATTTTTCTAAAAGAAACTAGCTTTCGTTTCAATCATACATATGAATTATTTTCAGGATGTTAGTATAGGCGTCGAGGTGCTAGAGTGATCAAAAAACCTCCAACGTGACATTACGTAGATATATAATCGAAAACTTCTTTTTACTTTTTTTTTCATTGCCTTTTGCTATATTTTTGCACACATTACTACACACATTGTTTGAATAAAGCACATAAAGTGAGAGAATTCATTTGCTTGCATGTAATAGTAAATAAGGCGACGTGTATATAAAAAGCAAATAACTTAAAGTCTCTCAATCAGGTAAAATTAGGTAAATTTTTTCGATCGTATGATATATACTCACCAGCAATCGTGAATCTATCCATATAATTAATTAAATTGATAAAGCATAGCACTGCTACAGTGAACCATTGGCTCGTTGTCACACTATTGAACGTTTGTTCTGGCTGACTTCGTCTTCTCAAACTTTTTTGGTCTTCCTCTGTTAAAACACTCTCAGAGTCAGGACTCATTAAATGCTGACTCGAATGTGTAGAAGGAATAGAAGAAACTGTATGTGACTCAGCCATGTTTGCTTCTAACAATGTTCCAGCTTCTCCGATTTCTTCAGATGAATCTGTTACTTTCTGGTATTTTGTATTTGACATTAACTTTCTCTAATCTTTATCTCTTGAATTTTATTACTTATTATTTATAAGAAGAAAGTCCCTTTTGTGCTTGCTTTGGTTACTTATACTTTTACACTCACTTAAAAAACTTTATTACATTTAGCATTCATTAAACTTCTTTTTTGCTATGAAACAATTGAATTTCTCGACTATTTTAAACTTAATTTTATTATATTTATTATATTATATAATGTATTATTTAGACACACAGATTTTATTTTATAATTCTATTTTTGTAGCACTGTTAAAATTTTTAAAAATAAATTTTGCGGACTTATTTTATTTTAGAACCTTCTTCATCGAATTGCTACAAATGAATGAAAAGAAAAGAGGAAAATTTACTATGACACACTGTGATTGTGTATGTATGAGTAGAGTGTCAATTTAAAAAAGTGGTATAACGGAAAAATGGGATTTTCATTATAATTTATCTTTGAAATTTCATTAATTTCCATCTGATAAATGACTCAATAGATTAATTAGTTTATATTATATTGAAATCAATAAAAAAAACACTTATCTTATTTTACTAATAGGTATTGTAGAAATTTAGTTTGTTGTTGTTCCGCCCATACAAAAAAATGAACAAAATTGACTGAAAAACACGAGTTAAAACGTCATAAAAATTGAATTACGCATAAATGTTCTACAGATATCTAAATAAATAAAGAATAATTTACATTTGCATGCTAAATAATTTATTTCAAAAGAATGTTTTAAATTACTGTGTAAAACTATTTTTTAGTCTACAAAATTGCATTTTCAATAGAAAAAAGACCGTTAAGTAAGCTTCATGTAAAAGTTTCTACTCTTTATTATATTTCGATACATTTGATCTTTTCATAATATTAAGTGTTTTCATTTAGAAATAGTTGCAATTAATTATTATTACTTATGCTGCATTTTTTGCTTTTTTGAAAAATCTTCATATAAATCATCTTTTTCGTTCTTGATAATTCCTTGATACTGCTGTACATATTGCAATTGCTGTCCCATTTTTTCTTGGTCAACGATCATATCTTCAGTTAAAATTTGAGGTTTTTGATCAAGATTTGCATCCGAGTTTCTTAAAGTATTTGGATCATAGTGAATGCGATAATGCTCTCGTAACTGAGCCTGAAGACGAAAAGCGGCATTGCATTGACCGCACTTATAAGTGTTTTCCCCTACGTGAATTCTTGTATGTTTAAGCAAATCATTTGACTGCGCATATGATCGATCACAATATTGACACTAAAATTTACCAAAAAAAAAAAGTTTTCACATTACTATAGTAATTTGCACATGCTGAGCATTATGGAAAATTTTGACATACTTTATAAGGTCTCTCGCCAGTGTGTGTTCTTAAATGTCTGCAAATAGATTATGGTGTGATTAACATTTCGTCATCAGGAAATTTGTTTCAAAAATTCTCACCTTTTGACGTGATCAGACGAATTGAAACGCATTCCACAAATTTCGCAAACAAATGGCCTCTCTCCCGTATGTATTCTATTATGCTTTGTAAGCGATGATGATTTTGTGAAGGAAGAACCGCATGTTGCGCATACAAAAGGCTTAAGACCACTATGAGTTGACATATGAGAAGTTAAACCAGATTTAAAGACAAATCGTGAAGGACATAGCCTAAATAAATAAAATTAATAAAATGAATAATCAAATTTAGTGATACTTGTTCAGAAATTTCAATTATAATAAAAAGTACCTGCAAGAATAAGGTTTGATTCCGGTGTGACGAATAAGATGACGTTTTAGATTTTCATTAGTACTTAGACTTTTTCCACATTCAGGACATAGATATGGCTTTTCTTCAGAATGAGTTCTAAGGTGTACATTTAGTTTGTGAAGTTTAATGAAGCTTTTTTGGCAAACGGGACAAACATGTGGTTTCATTCCTTTGTGCCGTAAAAAATGATCAATTATCTCGTCATTAAGAGCAAAGAGTTTATTACAGACTGCACATTGATGAGTTGCATTTTCAATATGATTTTTTGAGTGACGTAAAATTTCAGAAAAGCTTGGAAAAATATCATGACACAACTTGCAACAATATTCCTGATCTTCTTCGCATTTACTCTTATGTACTTTTAAGTGCGATGCAAGGCAATCAGGAGTTTTAAAGTTACGACCACAAATTATGCAAATAAATTCTTGTGTTTCATCTCTTATCAATTTGGATTTTTGAACTAAATCTGAATGAAGTATATCATGTCTTTTAAGAGTTGTGCTAGATGAAAATCGCTTATTACACTTTGTGCATTCGTGCGTTGCTTTTTTGTTAGTGTCATGAACCATTTTTTTATGCCGTGTCTAAAAAATAAATAAATCAAAAGCAATTCTTTATAGAAACATACGATAATAATGATCTTACAAGTAACGAAGCCTTTTTAAATGTTTTTGAGCATTGCGAGCAAGAATATTCTGTTTCATTTTCATTATCATATTCTTCATCACTGCTCTCCTCGTCTTCTAATTCTTCTTGAACTTTCATATCGGTTTCATTTTTTGATGACTGTTGTTGATGGCTTTTTAATAAATGTTCTTCCAATTTCTCTGCTGTTGTAAAGTACTTTGATTTAACACATGAAGTACATTCAAATATTTCATTTTGTTCATTAATTGCTGAAATATCATTTTCACTTTCATCGGCCTCCTCTGTTGCAATTGCTTCTATTTCAGAATCTCCACCCTCTTCGACTGACTTAATTTGCTCTAATATCACTTCTGTACACACTTCATTTGGCTCTTGTTTCTCAATCATTAAAATTTGGCCATTGTCTATAACTGGATCTTCGTCGATTTCCTGGTCGTTGCAATTTCCAATTAAAATACGCAATGTTCTATCGCTCTCTATGCACATTTGTTGAAATTTATATGCATTTACTGCTGATAATTTACAATTTTGACAAATTTTAATCGAGAGATCATCATCAATTCTGAATTCAATTTTTGTGATACAGCTTAAAATTTTTGATAAGTCGTTTTCATAAAATGTCTCAAATATGGGCTCCAAATCGTTTGATGGAAGTATACAGCAACGACAGACATTTTTTATGTCAATAGAAGTCACCTCCATGTGAAATATTTCACTGTATCTTATTACTTTTCGTAAATAAATCAAATATTATTATTGAATTTATAAAAACCAAGGGGATAATAACTTGTGCGAAAAAATCTTAATAGGCGACAAACGTTATGAGACACACAATCTTTTTGGTTATTCTCTAAGAATTTCTGTACTTTATTATAAAACGCAGCTTTCTATACTTATCATATTTTAAAAGTATCTATTCAATTTTATGCTTAAAAATAATCCTTTTTTTATTGAAATAATATAAAAATTGCACAATTACGCGCGAAAATGTTAGAAATTGCACACAAATTAACATCCCCTTTATGAAAATAAATTTTTCGAAAAGCAGGGACAAAAAAATATATTACGCCAAAACTCGTTATATTTGAAATTTTCAATGTCTTCGAAAGCACACTTTTGTAACAAGAAATAAATATTTTATTTTTCTGTGAATTTAAACAATTAACAAAAACTTATTATTATCAAAAACGATCCATAATATTATGATGTCTAGTAGTAGTGAAAGTGTAGAGACTGGTTTAAGAGGTAAGATAGTAAAATGTGAAATTTCACAATTTACAGAGATTTAAATTTTTTTTATGAATTTAATAAAACAAAAGTCTGATTTAAATATATGAATTTTACAATCAACATTATTTATATTATTCTGTAAAATTGATATTTCAATTTCCAATTTAAATTAATTCTATACATGAAATTTTTAATATTAATGTTAACCTTCTTTACATTTCATTTTCATTAGTGACTCGGTCAAAACTACGTATGAACTCAACAGACTCAACATTAAGCAATGATCAACGACCACAAACACCAACCGGCAGAACTCGTAATGCTAAGAAGTTAGAAGTGATTGAAGAAAAGCGTAAGAAATTTTTGATAATTTTCTAACTTAATTGAACTATAAATCAAATTATTCTCTTAGTAAATACACCAACTCGTCGTACGACACGAGCAAGCTCTATTCAACGTGAAAATGAGACTCCAACAACAACCCCAACGAAACGCAATACTCGAGCTGGATCTATTCAACGTGTTATCGTAGAAGAGAATCAGTTAACTGCAACTGCAGGTAAATTATTTTATTATTAGAATAATTCAGAGTTGTTAATCTACTGGTACGTAGCCAGTACTCAAAATCTACTGTAGAAAGTAGCCAAAAACTACAAAGTAGATTATACTTTTACAACTCTGTTAGAATTTTTTAATAGAAACAAAAATATATGTTTACTTTTAGCATTAACACCAACTAAGCGCATAACAAGAGCAGGCTCAGTGCAACGTCTTGATGAAATAAAAGGAAGTCCTGCTCGTTCGACACGACGATTGTCTAGTGATAAAAATCCTCTTCAAGAATCTTCCATAATTCTGATTGATGATGATAGCATTAGTGAAAATGCTCTTACACCTAGAACTTTGAAACGCAATCCTCGTATCAGCATTATTACCAAACTTGAAGAAGTTAAGGAAGAAGAGTTAGAGGTAAACAATCCAATTCAAAATGTGGACCTCAATAAATCGGATTCTTCAAATGAACTTGAGTTGCGAAATCGATCTATCTCAAAGTCGCCAAGTGTAGCTCAACATTCATCGCTCAATTCATCTACTAGCGATTTTATTGAGAGTGCTAAAATTCAACCAAATGATCAAAATGTTGAAATTATATCTGATATTATTCATGATGAAAATCAAACAGGCAGTTCAACTGAAGGACTAAAAAAGTTTCTTACTTCGCATGTTTCATTCAGTGAAACTGATGCTTCTGGTGATGAGGTAATTAAGCGGCTTTCTCAAAATGAGATTGTAAATGAACCTGAGGAAACTGAAAAAAGCTTTAAAAGTGTAAGTCTCAAAGTAAATAGCAGTTCTGTTAATCAGGATATATCAATTAATACCTATTCTGAGCAATCTAATGATGAAACTTTAAGCATGAGTGTTTTTTGTTCACGCAAGTCAAATGTTGATGTTCAACCAATGGAGATCGATGGTGAGCTTATTAATTTACAAACACCACCAATTTCTCATGATGCAAAATCACCACAAAAGAATTTGATGAGTTCTATTGAAAAAGAAAAAATCAAATCTTTAGAGCAAATGATAGTAGAAGAAAAAAATAAGTGCGAATCTACTGAACAGATTGATTCTGAAAAACTTGTGTCAACAATGATGGAAGATTTTATTGTTGAAACACCTACTAAAAGTCCAAAACATAAATCTCTTAACAAGAGTAAAATTGAAGATAATGATAATTCAACTGTTAAAAGTCCTCTCTTGAATAAATCACTCAATAAGAATACAATTGAAGATAAACAAGAACCTGATATAATTGAAAACTCAGAAATTTCAACTGAAAAGAGTCCAATTGAACAAACATCACTTAACAAAAATAATGTTGATACTGATGATGTGAATTTAAACATTTCCACTGCCAAGTACCCAAAGCAGCGCAAATCACTTAACAATAGTAAAGTAATAGAAGAGGATCAGTCAAGTGATAACTCAGAAATTTCACAAACAAATGGTCCAAATTTACAAAAATCGCTTAATAAAAGTAAAATTGAAGACGAAGAAGAAGAGACAAACTCAAGTGTACAAAATAGATCATCAATTGATAGCTCAGAAGTTTCTCCTAAGAAAAGTCTCAAATCACACAAATCATTGAATGATAAAAGTAAAATTGAAGAAGCGTCAAATACTGACATTTCTTCTACAAAACTTCCAAAGCAACGTAAATCTCTTAATGATATTCGAACTGAAAAGAAAGACTTTTCTGCTGCTAAAAATAATTCATGGAGTCAATCAATTCGAAAATCTGCTTCAGAACACATTGACAATTTGAAAACTGTTGAGAAAGAAATTATTAAAGATACTTCGAAACGTTCTAAAATAATTTCAAGTGATGAATCAGAAAATGAAGACTATGAAAATGATTCATTTATCGATGATGAAGCTGAAGTTGCATCTGATGAAGATTCTATGACACCGAGTGAGCGTAATTACTTAGAAGAAAATGAAATCGTTGACCTTGGCGAAACATTAGGATCCGAAGATTCTGAAAGTGATGAAGATTATCATGGAGAGGAGGAAGAAGATGAAGATGATGACTCTTTTATTGATAATGATGAAAACATTAGTGATAAATATTCAATGGACTCTGAGGAGGAGTTGATTGAAAAAGACATAAAGAAACGAAAATCACGAATAATTTATCCATTGAGTAGCAGTGAAGATGAGAATGAAAGTAAAAAGAAAATTTTTGAAACTACATTGCCTGAAAAGATTAAAGAAACAAATTGCATGGATGTCGAGGATAAAGAAAAAGCTAATGCAGATATATTATCGAAGCGTAAGTCAATCGATCAATCGATTCAAACTGAAGAGACATCTATGAACCAACAAAAATCAAGTGACAACATGAAAGAAAATATCGAAAATATAATAAATTCGCTTGAAACACCAGTTCTTACAGACAAGAAACAAAAAAAGCGTAAGCGTGACAGTGATTTTGAAAAATCGACAATCACACCAAAACGAGTTAAATTTATGACTGCAAATGAATCTGAAGCAGTTCATATGGAAGACAATTCACATTTGATTGACAATGAAAATAATCAAGAAACTAACGATGAGCAAAAAAGTGTTCATACGACTTCAAAAAAGACAAAACGTGAAATTGATTATAATGCAATTTTTGAACGTGTCAATCAACATATGGAAGAGTTCAAAGCAAATAAGAAAGCTCAAGCTGAATTAAAGAAAGAAAAGAAAGCCAAAAAACTTGCCAAGAAAAAGAATTTAGAGCAAAATTCGAATGGTGTTGTTGATTCTTTAAGCGGTGATGATAAGGAAAATTCTCTTAAAAAGAAAAAAAAGAATAAAACTAAAAAGCAGAAACATGTTGAAGGTAATTTATAAATTTTTTAGAAATATCTAAGCATAAATTTGAAATTTTTTGTATCTAATTAAAATTTAGAAATAGATGATGAAAAGAAAGAAGATTTAGGTAGTCGTTTGGATAAATTGCAAGAAAAGTTGGAACTTAAACGACAACGTAAACGTGAAAAGAAGCTCGCAAAAATACAAGAAAATGAAACTGCAACTGTATCCAAGGAAACTAAGAAGTCGAAAAAAGAAGAAAAAACCGTTGAGATGATTGAAGAAGATATCCCTTCTCTACCAAAAGTAAGTTTCGGAATTATTATAACGAAATCATACTTAATACTTAATTTATTATTATAGAAGAGCAAAATCAAGATTCGTAAAAATGAAACTGATAAACCTTTAGCTGATACATACTCAAATGAAAAAATCAAAAACAAGCGCAAAATTGAAGATGCTGATGAGAGTTTGAGTGAAATGATTGAGGTTCCTCGAGTAAACAAAAAACTGAAAGTACTAAAACAAATCGATGAGCCAATACATCGCATTCGTCAAAAAACTATTCGAACTGAAGAGCCTAAGCAAGTAGATGCCGTAATAAACTTGAAAAAGAAATTAAAAAATATCATTCCAAATGAACTCAGCACTGCTACAAACAAAACAAAGAAGCATAAACTCACCAAGAAAGTTATTGCTGAGTCGAAAGTTTCACTTCCTCGTCCTATTTTCACGACAGCTGGTATTTTTATGGAAGAATCTATTACTCCGTATAAATTCAAATCAAAGGAATATATGCCAATCAAGTCAAAAATGGGTCGTGAACCAATTGCTCTTTTCCAGGCTGCAAAAAAGAAATCTGTAGTTGCTCCATATACTGATTTTCGATCAGAAAAATTAAAGAAGAAGAATCGAGATAAGTCTGTTAAGAATTTGAAGAATTTGATGTAAATGATAAGCCATAATAATATAAATCATACATTCATTGATCTTCGTTAAACATTAAATTTTGAGTGTAACAAACTTTACAAATTTGAATCATTTACAAACAATAAAAACGTAAACAAAACAAAACATTAAAAAATTTTTTTCATTTATCGTCAAATTTAAAACGTTTTTAAAGATAAAAAATCGGATTATATTGAAATAAAATGGCTGAGTACGAACATGTTCGCAAAGGAAAACTTGTATTAAAAGGAGAGTCTGACAGGTATATTAAAAGTTTGTTATTTAGATACTTTATTGAAATTTGACATTTGACAGATCAAAAAAACGAAAACATAAAAAAGAAAAGAAGGTTAAATCACAAAAAGAAAAGGGTGCAGTTTTAACTGACCAAGACGCTATTGATCACGGTGGCTTTTGGAAGTGCGACAAGCTTTTGCAAATTAGCGGCACTATAGCAATCGAGTTTCAGGATGGGCAATACGTTAAATCTTTAGATGATGGGACTTTCATATTAGGACCAAAACATGAGAAATTTGATCCACCAGCTTTCGATGAAGAATTCTCTGCATTTATTGTAAATGACAGCAAAATTTACATAAAATCGGGCTTTGGAAAATATCTTGCCGTTGATAGTAAAACTAATATGGTGGTTGGAAGATCTGACGCAGCTGGATCTGAAGAATGTTTTGAACCTATTTTTAACGAAGGTAAAATGGCAATTCAAGCAGCAAACAATTGCTTTCTAACAATCGACCCTGAAGATGATCAACTTATTGCATTGCATAAATCTATTTCTGATGGAAACGGAATATGTGTTATCAGATCGAATGCTTATCGTGGCGAAATCATATCTAAAAATGCTCCAATCGAAGAGAAAATTGAAGACATCGATCAAATTGAAATAAATTATGTGAAAAAGTTTCAGAAATTTCAAGATAAAAAGATGAGGTTGTGCACTGATGACAAAAGTGAGTTGAAAAATGCTCAAAAGAGTGGAAAATTGCATGAATCCTTACTTGATAGACGTTCGAAAATGAAAAGTGACCGTTATTGCAAGTAAAAACTCTGTATTTGATATAAAATATTTTGTGAATAAATGTATGAAAACATTCTTGAGAAACATTGCTTAAGCAGTGTTGTTTCCTCTTTCAATGACACAATGTGTAACAAGGGTTATTTAAATTTTTGACTGATACATACTTTCATAATTTTCATTCAGTAGCCTAAAATATTTTGTAATTTTATTATTTCATTTTTCTTGAGGACTCATCGTTATTTCCACTGTTCATTATTAAGAGCTTTTACGAAAGATGCAAAAAAGACGACAAAAAAAGCAAGAAATGATAAAAACAATTATAAACAGTAAGAAGAATGCACTAAGAATCAGTATTTAAAAAAATTCGAGTTTTAAAAAATTCTAGTAAAATTTTCATTTAAAGAATTGCCCTGATTGATAAAATAAAGAAGAGAATACAAGATTGTCACTTGAGTCGCTCTTGTACGGAATTTATGTGTATTCGACACTATTTGATGTTGTAACATTGCAAGTAAAGTATAGTCTCTATTTTCAGTAGCTTGTGTTCTTCGCATTCATACAGAAGTGTGCGCGTTACTGCGCGATAATATTTTATTTCTGTTGAAGAAAAGGAGATTGATATATTAAAATAAAAATATAAGATCGTTAAGTGAGAAAAAAGTCACATATGTGATAAAATTGTATTAGAAAATAATTGAAATAAAAAAAAATTGTATCGAGTAAAAGTGAAAAATATTAAGCAAAATGAACTGCTGCTGTTCTATCGTTAAATTTTTCGTCATTTTGATGAATCTTGTATTCTGGGTTTGTACCAAATTAAAATATTTCTTATCACTGAGAAAACTGTAATTTTTTGGAACACCAAATTCTTAGAATATGCGTCGAATTTGTTTTATAAATTTATGATGTTTGAAAATTTGAAAAAAATGAAAAGAAAACGAACCACCCTTATCGTATAACACATACACTAATACACACCAAGTATAACATATCATAACATCAACGAGAGAAAGCATCATGGAAATAAAAACATACACACAAACATGCATAAGGGATGAAATTTTCATCTCGCTGATGAAGGTCATAGCAGTGCGCAGTTCACATCTGAAAATTCTTGCAAAAAATTTCACATTAAAAAATCAATTTTGATGCTTAAGAATTTCCACTTGCTCAAAAAATCGTCAATGATTCACATTTTAAATATGTTCACATTTAAAAATATATCAAAAGAGTAATAATTTTCATAAGATGAAAATACGAAATGAAGGAAGATTCTGCCAATTTTCATCTTCGTATGCGTCGCCTCAAGATTTTGTGCCGATTTGTTTCTTTGACTTACTCAAACACTATTGTATCGCTATTCTTTCGTATCATTGTGTTGCCTCAGATCTATTGATTCTTTCTCATTCACTCAACATTCTGTACTTTTCTTCTCTCTCTCTTTTCTTCTTCTCTATTGTTGCTTCAATTTTTTATATTGTTTCTTTATTTTTGAATTGATTTCTTGTTAAAGGTAAACGTAACAAGAATAACAAAAGAAGAAGAATGAAGATTCTCATGCCATTTTTAAGAGGTAATAATGAAATTATTAAAAAAGTCAAATGCCTATTAAGGTAACTCCTTGTTTGCTTTTGCTGCTGCTGTTCGTCATGACGACATAGAATTGCGCGCAATAATATCTGGTTTCATATGTTATGTGAAAGTTGTAAAATCAGAATTAAAACTTTTACTTATTTTTCCTGCTATGTAAACTATTCATAGAAATAATATTTTATTTGAATAAAATTATCATCTAAATGTCAAGATTTTTATACAGGGAACAACAGAATTGTGATAGTATGTATACATATAGCTCTCTATCAGTGAACTTTTTAAAATATTTTGTTACATTTAAAAAGATTAAAATCGTGAGAAAAAATCTCTTCTGTTTTTGATCATACAGAAGAGATTTCGTGATTATACATAAATTAAAGAACTTCATGAAACTTATAACTTGAGAATTTTTTTTAATACCTTCCTTCCTTCACGATTCAAATATATATATATACATATTTAAATGACCTCTCATAAGAGATTATTTCACCTTTCAAATAAAGACTTCTATGTCGTTTTTAAAATAGCTTTGCGCACAAGAATCTCGTTTCTTTATTAATCTCGTAATCTCAAATGGCTTCTAATGAATGAAAACAAAATAAGGCGAAAAAAATGTTGTTATAAAAAGTTTTTGTTGTAAAAAAGGAAAAATCAACAAGTTTAATTTTATTACGGCATGCTCAAAGCCTAGACAACATGCTACATTTAACATGAATGAAGTGTATACCTTAAGATTTATAAATAATCTACTACCACGCGACATTATTAAAGCAATTCGTTTGCGAAATGCTCTTTGCAAAAAAAGACACATATCACAAGTAGGTGTTTTAAAAATTTCACCATAAAAATAATGTTTCATGTCTATGAAATCATTTTCATTATAATAGCAGCAACAAATGGATTAAAATTAAGTCATCCTCACCGTTCTTTGAATGATATTACATATATTTTTAAATAAGGAAGGAAAGAGAAAGTGAAAATAATCGGAAGGACATTTCCTTCACTCCCTCTGTCATTTTAATTTTGTTTTTATACACACACCCAGTGAAAAAAAAATCTGATAAATACTACTCGTCTTTTCACTAAACAGAATGTTATTTTTAGTAAACTCCATTGTTTGCCGAAATTAAAATCTAATAAAAGAGGTAAGCAGTGATAAAGACACGAAAAGAAATGAAAAGAAGGAGAAAATGCGGTGGCATAAAAATAGAAAAATTAATTTCCTTTGTGCTTTTACATATTTCTTTTTTACTTCAGAGTTCATATGTCGACATGTGGAGTAACCTTTAGTAAGAAAAATTTTATGAATTAAAAGAGGAATTTTACGATGCTCTTACAGATATAGATTGGCAAATCTTTTACTCCTCTCTATCCATTCATTCATTTTTCTTTCTTTTTCAAGAGTATACTGAATTCCATACATGAGTTTCAATTAGATTTCTCAAACAAGCGGAATCATTTGTTTCAATCAAGATACAGAGTCAAACATGAGAAGTATATGAAAAGAGAGAGAGAAAAGATTTGAGAATCGCGTGTGTGTAGTTAACTTGCCGCTTTACTTACAGCGCAGTTTTTTTTATAATGAAGCTGCTTAAAATAGAATTTTGACTGCATTATGTAGACTGAAAGAATAACTATCATTTTAGAGACGCTGCCGACTTCGCTTCACTCACACTCATATGCCTTGATTAATTCAATTAAATTTGTCTGCGATAATTTCATTCTTAATAGTCGCCACCATACTCAAAAAGAAAAATGAATTAAAGATGATTCTCGGTGACCTTCATAAAAGTCTTTTTTGACATCATGTTAAAGCTGCTAATTTGTCAATTTGTTTTTTTCTTTTATTCCGTTGATAAAATTAAAGTAAAAGAATCTGAAAATGAGCGTGTAATTTATGTGAAACTATAGTTTGTTCATAGCACATAAAATATATTATCATTGACTGGACATGTATAAATATTTATACAATATGAGGTACACTGGCAAAGTCAATAAGTGAACTTATTTAGTGAAATGAAAAAGTAAGGCATAAGAAAATCACAAAAAAGCTACGAATCATTTCACTAAAAAATGAAAAGCTAGTATGACACATACACATATTTGTCTTGAATACACACAAAAATATTGATTGATCACATATTGATAATGGAGTGACAATGCGTTATTGAAGAAAGTCTTTTACTTTCTTTAACAAAATCTCGCTTGTTTTAAATTTAAAAATTACTTAATTTAATTTCCACCAGCTACATAGACATAGTTTAGTTCGTTACAGTTCATCGAACTCTCAAATAATAAAGAGATTTCCATATGCTATCTTTTTTTCAAGGAACGTGATTTTATGAACAGTTTCACAGAGCTATTTATAATGTCTATTGCGTTGACAATTTATTGCTTTTTTCGGGAGGGTATGCATGAGCTACACATGATCGAATTAGATCAAGTTAGTTTATAAAATATTTTTCATTAAGTGGCTTCTTCATAATAAATGAAGAAGCATAAGAATTTATTATAGCACATTTGTCCTTAAAGATATCAATTATTCTTCATTATTATTGTATAATATTAACTTAATAATAATCTCTGCATATCAGATGCCATCTAATAATTATTTAATGTCCATCAATCATAATTGATTTACTTCAATCATTCATTGTCACATAATCATGATAATTTAGTCGACCATTGCATGCTAATAAATGTTAACATTATGGGTGTGAAAGTTCTTTTTTTTCTCCTCATTCAAATTGATTATCGTCACTTTAAACGTCTGAAATAACAAATCAAACCGTGCGAAGTCAACAAAACGTGATATGATAATTAATTTTCCAGATACCTATGCCTTTTCATTCTATTCTCTTTCTTTAGTTAATAGTAAAATCGTGAAGCATTCAATTTGCATTGGTATCAGTTGTGCATGTGAATGACATTTTGACTTTTCATCAATAATCTTCTTTTTTTGTTGCCTATTTATTTGAAGTGGAAAGAAAAGAAGAATCTTCGATAAATAAATAGATGAGAGAAGACCTGTTTTAGCTACTTTTGCTTGCTTACTTAACGACCTTCACTCATCGACATTCTTCACGCAAAAAATATGCTGCTAGAGATGATAGAGTTGTGGTATTTTGAAAATGTGCGTCTCTAGATTAAATAGAATTCAAATTGATGTAAATTTCTTTTTAAAAGATCCAGAAATATTTTTATAATATTCAAAACTTTTTCTTAAGCCGCTATGTTGCCAAGTTGAATAATTATTAATATTATCAGGCAACAATGTTTGTGTGTGTGTGCGGTTTTTATGCTTCTGTAGGAATTTATCTACACCAACTATTTATTACGTCTATATAAGATACCCGATACTTTTTACTTACAAGATGTAAACACTTTATGAACGGATACGATGATTGATATAAACAAAATGTGGTGTGTGAAGGATTTTTTTAAAATTCAACGTGTGGAAAGTGTGCGAAAAAACAGTAAATCACACTCACTCAAATGATAATGATATCTCTTCTTGGATAAAATTTAATTAAAGTGATGATGTGTAAATTATCGTCTCTTTCCTTCTATTAAGAAAATCTGGAAAAATAAATAAATTTATTTGCAAATAAGACTCATAGACATGTATAACATGCTCATAAAAACAGTTGAGCGAGTTGATCAACAAACATTATTGAAGCAGTTGGGAAATTTTCATGTAAACGAAAAAAGACAGCTTCATCAAAAAATATGTTCTAGGAATGATTTTATGTACTTTTTTCTTCTTAATGCCCTCTCACAATCAGTTGTTGAAATTTTATAACTCCACACACATACACACATACAGGAAAATAAAACAATTTCTTTTATAGGCCTTTTTTTTAAAAATAGATTGAAGGAGGAAGAATACTGAATGGAAAACACTGAATAATTTTTATGTTGTGTAATGTATAATTGAATTTCAACACATTGCATATTCTGGAGAATCTCAATGTAAAATATTTTCAATCAATTTATTTAGGTCAGAAAACAATTTACTTTACTTCAATTTTTTCAAGTGTTGTTATTTCTTCTCACACGCAATCACATTAAGAAAAGAAAACATCGAAAGCCCTAGAGATCATTGACAATTAATTTGTTGATCCATTTAGTTCGGTGTCAGTTTTTATGGTGTGCTCACCAGTCGATTTTATAGTTAAAGCTAATTATAATCTGACCGAGCGATACCGCTATCTAGTTTATTTATTTATTTGTTTATGTTCAATCATCCATTTAGTACCACACGATCTCACACTCAAAATGCCTATTAGTATTCTTTTTATGAAAAATTGTCTTAAATCTCATTAAATTAACATAGAAATGTTATTACAACAAATTTATGTGCTACCCACATGAAGACCAAATCTCTAGAGAATTTCTAGCATAGCAATTTTTGCATTAATAAACATTTTTTTATATCTCTACGGGTGTGTGTTTGTGTACAAGTTCTTAACTATTTTTTAGACAGAGCAGAGACAACAGATAAAGAAAATCAATTTTAGGCAACCCACTTTGTGGCTATAGCATCATATATAAAAGCGCATAATTGCATGCGAATGCTATTCTATTTTGGTTTAACAGAATTTGCCAAAAGACCTCATTTTTGTTAACCTGGTCGATGATCTGACCTCTTTTCTCTTATTGTCGCTATAATATTTTCGCATTGCATCAATATCATATCATATTAAATCGATTGATTGAATCAATGAATAAGAAGAGAGAGAGAAAAACGTGCTGTCGTAAAAATTAAAAATATTTATTGTATTAAGAATTTCCATAGAAATCACACACTGTAGGAGTTGGTTAATAGAAGTCACTCTCTCATACTTTTATATATTTATTGTAGGTGAGAAACTTTGTGGCAAAAAAATAAAATAAATAAATAAGAGTTTTATCTATAAATGTTAGTTAGAAGCCATAAACAATCCTCAACACATTAAGAGCGAGTCCAAATAGTATGAAAATCTTAGTGAACTTTTGAGAATAAAATAGAATTAACTCAATATATTGAATGGCAATTAGACATTCTATATCTTTCTTCTTCATTTATTACGTTTATGCAGAATGAGTGAAAATTGACTTTGCGTGTTGATAAGTAAACGACGTGCAATGTTACTATGCTCAATCCGAAAATGATAGCAATCGTATTGTCATTAGTTTCTTTTCGGTTGATTTGTTTGCGAAAAATAACAGGAAACAGCTAGGTAGGGAGCACCTGGTCTCAACTTGTTATTTTTATTGATTACTGGCAGAATGAACAGTATATCTATCCTAAATAGTAAAATTAGTTCACATTTAATTTGAGGCAAAATATATATTTTTTCAATATATGCCGATGATAGTGATTACTCATTAATAGGTCTTTCACATTCTTTTCTTCATGTTTTTCCTGGCAATCATTCATTTTCATTAAAGTCGTTAAGCATTATACGCCTCTTATACGTAAACAAACAATAATTTTTTCCTCTTTCCACATACTTACTTACTGTTTTTAAATAATACTATCCAAATTATATTTTCACTCAAATGGTGAGGAAAAATGAGGCGTGCACATGTCCGGTATATAGAGTTCAATGGCCAGTGGTCAAACAACGATAGTGATTATTTGTGTTAATTGATAGATTTTTTAACGCATTCTACTTTAGAGAATTATGCGTCTCATATGTATAAATAATTTGTCAATGTAATCGATAATGAAATAAACTTGAAAGAAATGAAATATAATGCATTTCTAAATTAACATTGAGCTTTTGCGAGAGGACCAGTGCGCACTTAATTATCACATCATTTTCATTCAAGACACGCGTTTCTTTTTTCTTTTTGTTCTTCGTTTTTCTTCTCATTACAGTCTAATAATAAGTAATGTTCTTTTTATGGACAAACATTCTTATAGCTGCTTAGATAAAAAACGAAGTGAGAATATAGAAATTTTAATTAAAATTTTGTCATCGAAAGAATTTCAAATGAGTAAATCGATTGAAATAATGAAGTTTAGTGAAAAAATATATATGTATTTTAATTATGCAAAGTGGTATGCCATTTTATAACACCCAAGGCAAATCGTTAAAGTAATGAATTCTCTGCAAACTAAACACACAATTTTGTGTACACAATGACATAAATTTTATTAAAAACATTCATTCAAGCGTAGTGCAAGTAGACATGAAAATGAAAGGTACAAGTGCATTGGAAAAAGGGCTGTCATTACTTTTTTATGAACTGCATGCAGGTAGAAAATTAATTTATGTGTTTTCATATTGATCGACATTAACATGAGGCGGATGAAAGGAAGTGAGTTTCACGTTCAAGGTGCGATATGTGTAGAAGTGATGACATGCTGGCAATAATCATGTTATTTTCGCTAAGCTAGGGACGTTGATAGAGTTACCTTTATTACATAATGATAGCAAACGTATACATACGTTGTTGTTTTTAAAACATTAAATTTTTTATGAATAAGTTTAGATCGATAATTTACAATTTTCCCTGCTCAATTGACATTTCTCAGAAGTTTCTCAAACTTATTCAATATTCATTTTACTAATGCATTTATATTATTATTTTTCCCTTCAGATTGCTGGTATCGGAGTGGTTGCGTTAGCTGTATGGATGCTTGTTGATCCAACATTCATGATTTCTCTAACTCAAGAACATCAAAATTATCAATATGCACTTTTCATTCTATTGGGTATTGGAATTCTTCTTGTGCTGCTCGCCTTCTGTGGCTGCTGTGGAGCACTTAAGGAATCACAGTGCATGCTTGTTTCGGTAAGATTAAAATTTTTTTTTTCATTTAAGTATTTAAAACAAATTAACTTATGAAATTACAGTTCTTCTGCTGTATGCTTATT
Organism: Polypedilum pembai; assembly: GCA_014622435.1. Taxonomy (NCBI): domain Eukaryota; kingdom Metazoa; phylum Arthropoda; class Insecta; order Diptera; family Chironomidae; genus Polypedilum; species Polypedilum pembai. Next base: position 38,158 of record JACWBX010000262.1, read on the forward strand.
GTGCTTACTGCAGAAATTGCAGCTGGAGTGTGGACTTATCAAAATTCTGACAAACTCGAATCATTCGTAAAAGCAAACTTCCAACATACAATTAACAACGAATATAAAGTAATTGAATCAAGAACAGAAATTGTTGACGTCATTCAGACTCATTTGCAATGCTGTGGTGTTAATGGACCATCAGACTGGAGCCATTCTAAATATAACGGTGCCAAGAGCGGCAATATTGTTGACTATGCAATCACATCAAAACTCGCATATGCTGTTCCACCCTCATGTAAGATGATGCAAAAGAAATGTTTATAAATTCATGAGTAATTTTTTATTAATTTTTAACGTGGCAGGCTGCAAGAATGGAACGGAAAAATCGTTATGTGAAACATCAAGAAAAGGCGCGATAACAACAAGTCTTAATCCGGTTATTTATAACAAAGTACGTTAAAATGTGTTTTATTAAAAATTCATCGAGATTTTTGTTCTTATCAAATTTTCTTTTATAACTTATTTTAGGGTTGTATGGAAAAAGTCGTGGCAGAAGTTAAACGAAATCTGCAATATGTTCTTCTCGGCGGATTAATAATTATCGCTGTGCAACTATTTGGAATATTACTAGTATTGTGCTTATGCTGTGCAGTCAAGCGTAACAAAGACGATGACTACAAAGATTAAAATCAGGCGGCAGAGAGCAGACTAAAGCCGAACTATCTGTATGATGAGATTCGTTATTAATTTATTTCAAATGTAAGGCAAGCGCGGTAGATGTGGTGTGATTTTTCATAATTTTTAAGTAAAGAATACAAGTAGGTGAAATGATAAAAAGGGAAAATGAAGAAATTTATCTCTGCTCGTAACAAAAAGAAATTAAAATTGTATGTAAAACTACAAGAAAAAAAGACGAAAAAATTTATGCATTTTTAAATCGGTTTGATTGGACATTGATTAATTAATATTACACATAAAAACCATCTAAATAATTTCTAATTTTTGAGCACAAAATTGTGCACCACATAAACACGCATGCATAATACAGCTGCATACCAATAGTTCTTAAAAGTTGTGTTCATGTTTTATTAAACAGAAAATGATACAATCTTTACGCAAGCATTTTCAATATTTCTCTTTTTTTAATTTATTACAAGATGAACATTTACAGTATAAGTTTCACAATTTACACAAAGATTTTAATATATTAAAAAGAAAAGTTTAAATATATAAAACATAATCAAAACGATTGAAAAGATGCTTAAACTTAATATTTCTGAGAGAACCATTTTTTGATATATATAAATAATAATTGATTGACAAATGAAAACTAATTGGTAGATGGCGACGATAATGCATATAAAATTGAAAAAAGAGATGAGAATAATAATCCCAAAGCATTTTTTGTGTACTCTTAATAACTTTTTTTTTCTAAAAAAGATTACAAAAATGATATTTATTCAATAGATATTTAAGATGAGATGATTTATGCATAATGTACAAAAACAAAACATTTTTTGTGCCAATTATAAAAACACGAAAATTTTAATTTTTTAAAAAAATCAAACCTAATGAATGAAAACCTAACATTGCCAAAAAAAATCTGTTTAAACAACATATGATCATTTTGTCCAATGACCATCGATTAATAGGCTGATATATTGATAGATACTTGGGACTTCCCTTCTTAAAAATCATCCCCCATGCCATGTAAGCACATCAGTAAAACTTCAATTTGGATTTGTGCAATTTTAAAAAAATATTTGATGGTTTGAAGCTAAATAACAAGAGCACATTTTGTTGTGTATTAGAAGGATTTATATCATTTAGAAATGCTCAATTTTTTGGTGAAAATTTTGAAATTTAAAATCCTTGCCAGGTGTTGATATGAATCTTTTTTCATGATTGCAATATTTTAGTTTTTAGAACAAAGTTTCATTCTAGCAATTAAAAATTCATCATTCTACACAAAATCGATGTTCAAAAAAAAAGAAATTCATAAAAAGTAAAAATGAAAAATAAATTAAAAGATTAATAATGATACATAATAATATTTAGACGTAAATATTAAAAGCTTTTTTGAATTAATAAAAAATTTAATAAGAGATATCAACGTTAAAGAAATGAAAATATATAAAATCTAGGCCTGAAGTGGATGAAAAAAATCAAAAATCGGAAGCAGGCCTAAGATGTGTGTAGTCATCCTAGTCCTTTATTCCTACATAAATAAGTACAATTAAATAAATCTCTCCTTTCTCTCTCTATTAAATCCAAAAAAATATTGTAAATCAGTATATGCCTATACATGATATAAGCGCATTTTTGGCATTACAGATCAGTTTCTATTAACAAATTAAAATGGCATAGAGTGTACGACATATTTTCGTAACACTTTAAAAACCATTTTGTAGAATCTACAGAATTCATAAAATCGTAATCTTTCAATAAACTGAACTTTTATTACACTTTGGTCCAGTTTTCTATCGAAAAGTTCTTCATGTATATATAGATCTACGCATACCGTCTTCCTTAGAATACAAGAGACGGTCGGATTGGATTTTCGAATTGAAAACAGTGTTGTTACACAGGCGACTTGTGATTGCCTGTGATAATCTTTACAAAAAATTCCGCTATGGAAATTGTAGATGGTGCTCCAAAACGATTAAGGCTCCTCAACAATTTCCATAGCGCAAATTTCCGTAAATATTACCACAGGCAATCACATGCCGCCTGTGTAACAACACTGATTGAAATTGTAAACTTATAAAGCAATATT